>CATIWQ010216911.1:0-10107 GCA_949673415.1 Euphorbia schlechtendalii
GAACTTCTGAACTTTGTTTCAGTCAGTTCAATTACAAATGGATGGGATTTGAATGTTTGCTATGAAAAGGTTGTAAGCAGATTGAGATTTGTTTTCGCTTTAGTACTTGTGTTAAGATTCGGCAACCTTCTTGGATGCGGGAAAACTTCTTTTTATAGAGGGAGAGAATTTTTTTGTTGAATTAAGGACCGTTGCTAAAAATACTGCCGTTGTCTCTCAGTTTTGTTTTCGTTAACAATTCATTATTGAGCTCGTCTAGGTTTAATTTGCGTCATGCTGTATTAGATTGATTTTGTGGGTTCACTTTGTACTTGCAGATATGGTTCAGCATAGCAGGTGAGATTTGTTCTTGAATTTGTAGCAACTTTTATTTTGTAGTAGACAAAAGCCTAAGGCGTGGGAGCATTAAATGCTAAGTCAGTTGTTTTGATTTTTTGGCGTCGAAAGATTGAGTTGACCTTTTACAGTCCTCAGAGGGGTCTTTTAACGGTCTGAGCGATGAGTGATTCTTCTGAGACATATCTTCGAGACGACGTTCTTCTGAACTCAGAATTTACAAAACAATATATTCTTCAAAATCCAACAGTGAAAATGACCGACTCGGCCTCTACTACTAGTAGTCAATTTAATAGGGACTTAGCTTAGATGAATTCGAAGAACTTCAAGCCGTTGGACATAGACTATACTGATTGTGTCTCACCCTTTACGGCTCCCTAGACAATTGAAGCCATATCCGAATCAGATGGTGATCGAGCTTCAGGCAGGAAATCCGCCTCAAGCTCCTAGTCTTCTTCTACCACCGCGTAGGCCAAGTTGGATGAAAAAATGGGTCAGACTCTCGAGTCGCTGCCTAAATCATCGGTCGAAGTTTATTCTCGCATAAATAGGATGAAAAGAGCCTCCACTCGGCCAATGAGGTGGCACGTGGCTACTCGTCCTTCTACCTTAGCCAAGGGAAAGGGGAAAGCTAGAGAGATTGTGAATAGGACACCCCGAGTTTATCTAATTGTGTCCATTCAAGACCGGGTAGATCTAGAGTTTAAGATGGACATTTTTCCTTGGCTCAAAGGACGTGAGATTTTGCTTCCCTCAAAGACTCAGTGGATCACTCACCTGCTTGAGGGGTACTTCAGGATTTATATGGACCAGATTTGGTCAAGTTTTGTTTACCCCTTACCCAAAGGCATCAGCGATACCTTGAGGGAGTTCTGTCTCTGTCCGGCTTAATTGCATCCCAATGCCTAGATCGATCTGGTGGGGAACTATCTTATTTACATGGAATCGGAGATGCAATTCGATGCTAAGTTCTTCCAACGAGTTGCCTCTTTGAGAAAGGCTGTGAATGAAAACCCATATCACTTTGCCCATCGGGGTAGATTTTACAAATTTACCAACAAAGTGGACCCGGTGAAGCACTTCAAGCATTATTTTATTTTCATCAAGCAAGAAGATCGCCATCCTTGGTTCCCCTCCGAGTGGAATCCTTTGCCCGATATGGCCTACAACTTTACCAGCTCAGACTCTAGGGTATAAGCCTTTAGGGCCCTCAAGAAAGGGGTATGGCCGTGTCAAAACATCAGTTGGACTATGGCCAAGAATATTAGGATTATAGAGCCTGGCCAGTCGAAGCCTATTTATCATCTTGAGTTAAAGGTTTTTCCAGGTAACTTAATATCACCCCTTTTTTCTTTTCAGTGTTTAAATTTCCATCGGCTAGTGAACTTGGGAAAACCGCAACCAAGCGATCCAAGAGTCGCAAATCCCTAAATGAGCAAGAGGATCTTGAGTTGATCAAAAGTTTGGATAATGTAGTTCTAGGTATCCGCGGGGGAGATCCTTCAAAGAAGAGGAGAAAACTCAAAGCTTAGGATGTCGAGGTGGAGCGTGAAGTCATAGTGGAGCCGCCTCATCCCTCTGTAGATGAAGAAGCTCCCCTCCAACTGGTAAAGATGATTTCCCTGCGTCTTTATTATTCCCCTTGTCTTATGTTATTTAATTGGTTTATTATTTTTGGACTTAGGAGATCAATTTGGATATTCCAGCTGAGTCTTCAAGGATGATTAGTTCTGAGACCATTCGGGCAGATTTGCTAACCCTCATGGGTAAAGGTAATCCCTCCATTAAACCCCCTCGATCTAGAACATTTTGAGGATAATACTACCACTTTCCTCAGTGAAGGATGAGCTGGCATCCGAATCCCTTCTGCAAACATCCAAGGTGATGTTTATGATGACTACTGAGGTTTGTCTTCAAAGTTTAGCTTGCTTAGCTTATTCGTATAACCCTTTAAAACTTACGCATTCTTGTTTCAGCAGTGTCTCGGGCAGCTGATATGGTGAGGAGGGGTCGGGGATATAAGCCGGCTGGAGTGGACCCATGAGTTGACCAAGCAGGAACTAGAGAAGGCCTCGAGGTGTATAACTGAACTCGAGGCTGACAAAGCCCAGTCAGAGGAGGCGAATAACAAGCTGACACGCCAATTGGAGGAGGCCAACAAGAATGCTAAGGATGCCAACAAGAAAATCAAGGAGATAACCCTAGCCTTGGATGATTTACAAAGAACCGTCTCAAATTATGAGGCGGAAATTCCTAAAGTTATTATCGAGTACAGCTAGGGGATGCTCAATATGGCCTTGGACGGGCGTGAATATAACCAGTGAATCTTCGAGGCTTATAAGGTTTGCCACCCCGAAGTCCTTACATGGATCAAATATCCAACGAGTCGGATGAGGAGGGGACGGCCATGGAGGAGTCAGAGGAGCACGATGCCAAGAAGGCAGATGGTGATTCTTCATCCATCCCTTTTAATTTTGTTTTTCTATTTATGTTGAACTTTATTATAAGAATATTTTAGCCATTTTTGGCTATTTATGATATTGTTGATTCTCTCTATGTTTGTGAATCTTTAATTTTTCTAATGCCATTATGCTGATTTCCTACACCTTGGCACCATCTAATTTGAGCCACTTAGATAGCTTTTTGCTTGTCATTTTATTAAATTCAAGGCCTTATGTTCATTGAACTACCTTGATGTTCTTATGTTTCCCATTTGTATTGATTTCAAGGTCTTTTGCATTTTGGGCCACCTCGATGGCCTTATGTTTGCCATTTATATTGAATTGTAGGCCTTAAGCTTTCAAGCCACCTCAATAGCCTTATGTCTGCCACTTAGCTATTTTTAGGTCTTATGCATATTGAGCAGCCTTGATGTTTTAAATGCTTTTCTTTTTTATTTCTGTGCAATCTCAAAGTATGATTAGTACTTAAATGTGCACTTTTTTTTAAATCAATCATTTAATTGATTGAAAAGTACATAAGTGAATTCTACGCATCCGATTATCTACCTCTTCTAAGGGTGCACCGCCTCGTTAAAAAACTTTTAAGGAAAAACCCATTGGGAAAAGTCCTTAAAAGGAAAAGAGTACGGCCACCTGAATCCCTCTAAGAGTTGTTAGCCATGTAATATGGCCTAAGCTTTACTATGCTCCAAGTTCTTAGGACCTCTTTTCCTTCCATGCTCTATAGTTTGTAAGTTGTTGGTCCAATAACTTGTGAAATCCTATAGGGGCCTTCCCAATTCACCCCAAGCTTGCCTTTGCCTTCCCGCATCTGCGAGGCGGTTGTGTCCTTGAGGACCATGTCACCTTCTTGGAGTTGGATTTCTCTGACCTTTTTGTCATGGTATTTGGTGATCCTAGCTTTGTAGGCGACCATTAGGAAGCATGCTCTCTCACACTTCTCTTGCAGATCGTCAAGATGGTATCTCATATTGATGTAGTTCTCTTTTTCCCTGTAGTAGGCCACTTGGTCAGATGGTTGACTGATTTTAATGGGTAGAACCGCCTCAACCCCATAAACCATTGAAAAAGTTGTTTCTCCTGTAGATGTGCATGGGGTCGTTCGGTATGCCCATAGAACATTAACTAACTCGTCCGGCTAAACTCGTTTTCTTTCCATCACCCTTTTCTTCATTCCTTAACCAAGCATTTACTCATGATTTTCATCTGGCCGTTAATCTGGGGGTGAGCGGTTGAACTAAAATGGGTTTCATCTTCAATTCCGTGTAGAAGTCTTGGAATTTTTTAGATGTGAATTGCGTACACACTCTGAATAGCGCTATGATGTTCTTTTTAACAAAATCTAACACCCGTTCTAGCGTGATGATGCTTAGAGCAATCGCCTCGACCCATTTTTTGAAATGGCCAATTTCCACTAGGATCCATTTACTTTGGCCGCTTACTTCTTGTAGGGGTCTCGTAATGTCTATAATCCATGTTGTGAATGGTCAGGCAGTTAGAAGGGGGTGCTGAACCGCGTGAGGGATATGAGACTTTTGTGCGTAAATTTGACATTGGTGGTAGGATTTGACGTATGTCTCCACATCTAAGTTTATAGATTCCTAATAAAAACTAGCAAGGCTTACCCTTATAACTAGTGTTACGGCCGCATGGTGGGAGCTGCAGTCTCCTTCATGGAGTTCTTGTAGTATTTTGGCTCCTTCCTAAACCGTAATGAATTTTTTCCAAACTTTGGAGTATGATTTTTTGTAAAGCTCCCCATTCAGTAAGGAGAACCGCATGGCTTTCCTTATAGTTTTGGTAGCTTTGATCTTATATGGTGGCAGTCAGTTCATGGCGAGGTATTCGTAGATGGGTCTCATCCATATGAGGTCTTGTTGTTCTATTAGTAGACTCACCTCCGTCTCGTTACTTGGGTGAGTAATTACCTTGTATGGGCTTGTGAGGTTTTTCCACTCTTCTTTACTGGAAGCCGCCTTTGTTAATTCATCTGCCCTCTCATTTTCCTTCCTAGAAATGTGCTCAATTTTCCAAGCGATTCCTTTTGACTCTAGCATCTTAATAAGATTTCTTACCTTTGGGAGATAATTCACCATTTTGTGTCTTTTCTTTCGAAGTTTCGATTGATCTGGTTCACAACCAGCCTCGAGTCACTTTTGAGTAGTAATCGATCTAGTGCTATCTCTCGAGCTAGTTCCAGCCCTTTGATAACTGCCTCGTATTCTGCCGTATTATTGGTTACGAGTAAGGCTAGCTTGACAGTGTAGGAAAATCTGATCTTTCCAAGGCCTCGAACATATACGCCAACTCCGCCCCCTTCGCGAGAAGATGATCCATACACGAGGACTTATCATTCTTCAGTTTTGATTTCTTTAGCAGGCTCGAGCCCTGCAAATTCTACTACAAAGTCTGCCAGAACTTGTGCTTTCATAGCTCTTCTACTTTCGAATCTTATGTCATGCTCGCCTAACCAAATAGCCAACTCAGCCAATCTTCCTGATGTCTCGGGTCGTTGGAGGACTTTTCTCAATGGGAAGTTGGTCCTTACTATAATTGTGTGGGCCTGAAAGTATGGTCTAAGCCAAGTGGATGCAGAAATTAAGGCCAAGGCAAGTTTTGCAATCTGTGAGTATCTGAGTTCTACGTTCCTCAGCACTTTGCTAGTGTAGTATATTGGGAATTGGTCTTGCCCTTCTTCTTGAACCAGTACCGTCCCTACCACCACGTCAATGGCAGCTGGATACATGTAAAGTGTGTCATTCGGTTAGGGTGTGCTAAGAAGTGGTGGCTTTCCCAGGAATTTCTTTAATTCTTTGAATGCCTCTTGGCAAGGTTGATTCCATTTGAAGTCCTTATCTTTTTTCATGGTCTTGTAGAAAGGTATGCATCTTTTGGTCGAGAAAGATATAAATTTTCCCAAAGCATTGATTCTGCTATTTAGTCATTGAACTTCATTCAGGGTTTGAGTCGGTTCCATCTTTAGGATTACCTCGATTTTTTCTAGGTTCGCCTCAATTCCTTCATTGAGAGATCATGAACCCTAAAAATTTGCCACATTTCACACCAAAGGTGCACTTCTCCAGATTGAGCTTTAGGTGATACTCTTGCAATACTCTAAAAACTTTCCTGATATCTTCTGCATGTGCCACCTCATTCTTGCTTTTAATTATCATGTCATCAACATATTCTTCCACTGATTTTCTTATCTCATCTCAGAACATCTCATTGATCAACCTTTGATAAGTTGCTCCCGCGTTCTTCAAACCGAAAGGCATGAGCCTATAGCAATAGGAGCCTTTGTGGGTTATGAAGGATGTCTTTTCCTCATCGACGGGGTGCATATGTATTTTGTTATACCCACATTTGGCGTCTAACAATGAATAGACTACATAACCTACCGTTGCATCCGCCAATTGATCCATACTTGGGAGCAGGTAAGCATCTTTGGGAGTAGCTTTGTTCACAACCGTGAAGTCTGCACACATCTTGTAAGATCCACTTGGTTTTTTTAACAACACAATGTTGGATAACAAACTTGGATACTAGACCTCTCTGATGTGTCCAGCCTTTAAAAGTTTGCCTACCTCTTCTTCGATGGCCTGCTGATTTTTGGGCGCATGTTTTCGCTTCTTTTGGTTGACTGGCTCGGCATTTGGTTTCAAGTTTAGTTTGTGTTTGATCGCAAGATTTTGACTCTACTCGTTCTGATAGGCTTATATTCGGTAACGGTGTCAAAAATCTTGTTCCCCACTTTTCTACTAATAAGATAAAAGTTCAAAATACGAACAGGTGTTGTCAATCCACTTATCAAATAGAAAAATGAGGACCACTGCAAGTATACAGTTTCGATATAGTTTTAAAAGATATCAATCCCACAGGGATGGAATTCGGTTCTAAGGACCAACTAGAGTTACGGAACAAAAGAAATAAAATAATTTGTATTGGAGGGTTTGGATGGTAGACTAATGAAAAGACAGATGCATGAATAGATTAGAGAAGATGTAAACTATATAGATATTCCCTAAGAACAAGTATAGTAGAGAAAAACATGCAAAATCATCAAGAAGAGTTCATACACTAGATAACTTCAGCAAATACGGTTTTAGACACCCAAATATTCAATAATTCACCGCAGAGCAACACATAAAATGACTTTTCTAAATCTAGGGTAAACAAATTATGACACTTATAAGAACATGGATAAGAATATTACTATGTCAGTACGGGTCGCTCTCATATAGCTATATTTAGTAAGTTACCATTTCAAAAATGTTGGCTTAATAAACAACGTTATAATTATAGATCCAGTGATTATACACAATCTTGTTAACCCCGAAATCACTCTTAAAGTTAACTCGAAAGCATATAACTTTATTAATATAAAATGAAGCAAGACGAAATACTCGTTATGACATACAGACATATCATAAACTTCGAAATAGAAAGCATAAGTAGAAAACAAAGTAAAGTTGTAAGGTATGCAAGTAAAAGCTAAAGTTGATCAAACCATATCCGCTCTTTAATTGGAGTTATCAATTCCTGCAATTCCTACATCTACTCTGAATTCGGTCTCGACTCGTACAAAACCTCCGCTAGGATGCTATTCTTTGTGAATATCGAATAAATGAATGTTGAAGAACGAAAACTTTTATTGATAAATGATTTGCAAATACACTCATACAACAAGCGCTCGAATTTGTGTAGAAATCTAATGATTGAAATAAGTATCGAATCACTTATAAATTTTTCTCACTAACACTTTGAACATAGAGAAATCTATATATTTTCACTCTCTAATGTGTATCACTCATACTATCATTCAACACACCCCATATGTGCTACACACCATGAATCCCACGAAAATGGTTGATTTTGAACCCTATTTATAGAGTACGAAGGGTTGCATCTATCCAAACAAAGAAGTTGTGTCCATTGGTGAAGGGTTGCATCACTTCAATATGATTGGATGTAAAAATTCATCCTCATCCACAATGGAAAGGCACCTATTCATGATTGGATCACTTCCAAAAGGTGTCTTTTTGTCTAACAGTTGGTGGCGGTTAATCATTTTTATCCGGCAATTGGTAGTTGAGAAGAGTTGACCAATAACCATCACAAATAGCGAGCGCGATATATGTGTCGCGTTTGTACTATTGGTTGGAAACTTTTTACTTGCGAAGAGTAATAAGTCGTGACTACGTATGGGTGTCATGATCGTGAAATATGTTTTTCTTCATGTTTATGTATCGCGTTCGTGACTATTGGTTGAAAACTTTCTGGTTGCGAAGAGTAACCAGTCACAACCGCGAATGGGTGTCATGATCGTGAAATGTGTTTTTCTTCATGTTTCTTCTTTGCAACTTTGCTGATCTTTGACAGCTTCGATCTTGAGCCATTTCCTTATATTCCACGCATCTTTTTGTACCTTTTTTACTCTTTTTACATAGAATTCCATCTTTGATCATTTCACTCCCAAGATTCACCTAGTTTTTGCATTTGCATAAAAAACAACTACATACCACGTGAAATCTTTTATATGAAGTATAAAATGACTCTAAACCATGTCATTTTATGATTAAAAATATCATGATAATAAGTGAATTTATACACTTATCACACTCCCACACTTAACTTTTGTCTTGTCCTCAAGGTAAACATAATAGAAGTGTATAAAATAGTATTCAAGTTCGTACCTCATTTGGTGAAAGACTATCGTAATGAGTACCACATTCCCAAGTTGCATAAAGTTCAAGTAAAAGTTCAAAATTTCCCAAAATTATTAATGTGCAATTTATATAGTCCGGTTGCATACCTTTACTCTTAATGGAGGGCCAACCGAATTGCATCTTTATATAAGCGTTATATGCTCACTCGAATATTTCCTTCTCTCAAGTATAGTATAAAGTATAAAGGACAAAAGGATTACACTTTGGAAAGTTTGATCTTAAGGCATTTTTAGGTAACCTAGGATGCTAAAACACTCTTAGTGGTTGCATTTTATGCTTCATACCACTCTCCCCTTTTTTTAGTGGTTGCATTTTATGCTCCATACCACTTTCTCTCTTTTTTTTCTTTTAAGCATATGTTTTTTAAGTACAAATTTGTACTTTGCACCCACTTTTCGTGCTATGCTACTTTTCTTTTTCACTCATCGAATGGTTGAAATTTCTGCTCCGTACCATCCCTCACCTTTTGCATAATTCATTGGTTATCCTCTCTATCTTTTGATTTTTCTCTCTTAATACCATAATCCTTTTTTATCACTTTCAAAGTATTATGGCTAAAGTTTCCCAACACTTTAAACACACTCAATACTTATATGATGTATTCGAGAATAGCATATAAAACTCATAGTAAGAACACTATTAGATATTACTCTACCACTAACTTATCGGTAGCTTTAAGCTAAAACTATATAACTTATACTAATTCATGTTACATTGAAATTATATCAAAATTTACTTGGAATGTTGCTATTGAATGTTACTCACCACTCATCCTTGCCAAATGCTAAATGTTGTGCCATAAGCGTTGACACTCTCAATGTGCGCTCAAACTCGAAACATTTTTGTTCGAAATTTGCACTAACATAATACTTGAAATACCTAACACACACAATAACCTTGGAACATATGTTAATATAGAATAGGTATGGATAATGTATAAATAACAAATTAAGAAAATTTTTATATTCTTTAATTTTTTTTAATTTATTTAATTTTTTTGGATTTTTGGGATTTTTTACAATTGCCCCCCCCACACTAAAGAACACAATGTCCTCATTGTGAGAGACTTGACTAGAAATGAAAATCTAAAAACTAAAAACAAACAATTAGTCTAAAAAATTTTGAAAAGAAAAGTAAAGAAAAGATTAAACTCATTTTTTGTGAATCCGGGGGACTAGGAGTAAATTGACAATTTTGTTTTCTGAAGAAAGGATAGTATTTTTCGAAGCATCGATTTATTACTCTTCTTTAGAATCTTCATGTCCTTTTTCATTACCCCAAGTTTCGCTTGGCAATTGTCGAATTTTTGTTACTACTCGCCTTCCAATTTAGAAGCTTCGTCTTCTTCTTCGTCACCTTCTTCTTTGATCATCGGAGCCTTGCTAGGATGACATTTAACAGTTGGATCAGATGGACCAACTGAAGAATCTTCATGAGGCAAGATTAATTTCTTGATGAGTTCGGAGTAGGAGTAGAAAGAATAGACTCCATCGTTCTCTTGAAGAAGTTTGGTATTCTTCAAGTAATTCCCATCCATATAACGAAAATACTCACCTGGTTGTTGAACATAGGGGAGTTCGTTT
>CATIWQ010216916.1:0-10909 GCA_949673415.1 Euphorbia schlechtendalii
GTATCAATTTAAGATACAATAGATGTGTTGAATGTGCTTTCTTTGATGAGACACAAGTGAATTGGAGTATTATAGTCTAAAACACCAATCAATTTAGGTAATGTTGCGTTGATTAGTTTTTAGTGGTTGCTTCAAGAGATAAGAGGAATCATCTCTAAGCTATCTCGATTAGACATACTTCTGGTTAAATGATCTTCCCCCTACTTTTACAACATAGTCCAGTAATAATTCCTAATTTATTTCTTTGCTTATTTTTCGAGTACATAATAATCAAGTGAGTGATGTCTTAATCTAGTGATCTCAGATTTGAGTAACAGAGTATAATTTATTTTTATTTGATGTATGTGCAATTTTATATATATGTGTGTGTATATATAATGGTAAAGGCATTCTCTACAACCATAATGTCCAAAGTTCGAGTCTTGCTAAGACAAGATACTAAACACCAAATTAAGAACAAGAACAAAAAAAATTCAAAACCGATTTCCCATTTACAAAATGAAGGCGGTAACTACCTAATAGTAAACAATATTGTCTACAATTAATTATCTGTTTTGTTGAGATCCAATGTTCCAAAAACAAAATTAGCTAAGATATGATGCTTCCTTTCATCCAATGTGAAGATTATTGGATTCAACACATTTTGAGGACAGTTTTCCCATATATTCCCCAACAAAATTTTCATTCGCCTAATTGTATCTTCTTCGGCTAATTCGCTCCCCCTGTCTATAACCTGTGATATAGCAGTACCAAACAAAATCAGGCAACATATACACATCTAACAATCTTGAATCATAGTATCCAACAAGAAAAAATGTAATGAATAGATAATATAAGAATCGAGAAATAATACTCGCCGCTAAAAAAATATCAACTGTTTTGTGAAGGTATTCATAGTTAGGCCCGACAATATTGCCAGCCGGCCTGAAAAGTTGAAGAATGAGTAATGTTGTTGGCTTGACTAAGAAGCACTTGTAAAAAAAAAATTGATTGATAGATAGCTACCTTTCGATCATCGAACAAAGCTGCTCATGAGCGGCTTTCGCCTCAGCTAAATTGGTTCTTAAAGGTAAAAAGCTTAGCCAGGTCGGAACAAACTGTAAAAATTATACATTCGAAACCAAAAGTTGTTTAATGGAAAAGTCACAAAAATATACTCATGATAATCAAAGTGCGACAAACAAGTACCGCAGATGCTCTTATATTTTCGGTATGAGATTGGTATATTCTTCCAATTGTGTTTACTACTGTGTCAGACACGTTTAAACTATCCTGAGAGGACCGATCCATAATTTTTAACGTGTGTAGTAGTTTTGGAAGACAACCTGCATTTTGTCAGATGTATTTTCTTGGGGTTACAAATCGGTGTATAAGAAAGAAAAATAAAGTAAGCCAAGGACAGGTGAAATCAAGATACCCTTGATGAAAGGTCTGAAATGTGGGCCACCGTGTTCAACACATAAGCGAATCGCAAGAAAAACTTCCTGTAGGGATTAAAGAATCAGGGAAAAGAAAAAAGAAAGTACTAAATATGATGCAAACAATGCAAGAAAGAGCTAGAAGAGTACCTTCTTGAGTTGTAGATTTTTGTCGGTTGTAACTTCTAACAGAAAAGGCACATAACCAGCACAATTACTGCCAAGAAAATGGTTAGGATCTCGAAACTCGTATCGATGGTGGTTTAAAGTTTGATCCTTACTTGGATGAAATTTGTCCTGTTGCTTTTACAACGAAATTGAAAATATTCAAGCCAGCGATTTTGCATCTAGTGCTCGTATTGCCACCCTGTAGGTTTACAAAAGAAGTTGAAGTCAACGGCGGATATGAATTTTAGTAATTCGAACACATAAAAAAGCTATAACAATGAACAACGAATTAACCAAACAAAGTTTCATGTTGAAAATGCAGGTGTTAACAAATGTACGAAGAGAAACAATATTCAACACAAAGAAATGCGGGAATCTTATGTACCTTGAGCAACGACAGCAGTTTCCATAAAACAACATTCAAATTTATGAAAGTAGTTAAGCAATCTTGTGATATGCTCTTTACAAAGAAAAGCAGTGCCGAGACAAATTCTTCCTGTTACAATGTAAAACGACGAAACCTTATCGTATGAACACAAAATCTGTAAATAAAACTTTTGAATCAGTTTCAAATTAAATTAGGAGCTATGAACTGAAACAAAATCCTCAAAAGAAGTGTGAAACTTAAGCTAACATGATAATAAAACACCACAAGTTAACAAAGTTACAAACTTTTTATATCTGAAATTCAGAAAATCGCAAATTCTCAAAAGTTTCGAAGTTTTCGAACCTGCACTCTAGGATGTTGGTTTCTGTTAAGTGCACCAATAAGGGCAGGGGCAATCCTGGTATGATGAAGAATTTGAATAGCACCAACCGTATCTGAAGGCATACACAAAAAATTAAACGCCGCCCAACAAACTCGAGGGTGCTCATCTTTAAACGAAGCCAAAACCATTTTTACAACTTCATTCAAATACTCATCCATCAATATCTACAAAGATAACAAGAAAGCACACAATCACAATCAAGACAAGATTAGTTGAAAAAATTTAACATATATAATGTTTGTTTACCAATTCAGCAGAGCAATCCCTTGAAATAATTCCGAGCAATGTTAATCCAGCATGGCGCCTCCGCCAGTCTCGAGAATCCAAATAAACAGGCAAACCATTTAAAACAATAGGCACAATATTCATTTTGCCTGAAGCAATTGGCAGCTGAGTCAGCAGTTTGATTCCATAGAAATATGAATCAGTCTTCCCAGCATTATCAGTCTCAGCCTTTTCCAATTCATACCAATTTATGTCATCTTTTATATCGGTTAGCATTCTCATCGAAACATTCAACAATCGGCTAACACATTCAGAAGACAAAATCTGCAAGGCCGGTTCCGAATCCTGTGCTATGAGCAAAGCCATTAGGATCTGAATCGAACAACGCCTTGTTTCGTCTTTGATTGTTTCGCATTCTGCAACCCTAAGCACATAAAACACCAAATTATGCACGCAATCATCAGATTTCAAGATTTGGTGCTCTTCTTTGACCAACATCAACAGCTGTTTTAGCCCCTTTTGTGCATATTCTTCGTTGTTGTCCCTCAAGAAATCATAAACCCCAATAATCATTTGCAAAATTATTTCACTGATTGGAAGCAAATGAACCAAACCCATTACAGCGCCAAAAGCTGCAATCTTTAAATCAATATCTTGAGAACTCAATGCTCTCATAACCGAAGAGTATAAACCCTCGAATCGAGGTTTCAAAGCTTCACAAATCAGCCTCCTGCAATCAATCGGAATATGAGCAAAGACTAGCATAGCAATTTTTTGAGACTTATTATTCTGAGAGGACATAAAGCTTCCTAGAAGATCGAAAAGCTCTTCCCATTGATCTTTAGCTTTATACATTTCGCCAACAATTTCAGCAATAACCTCACAAAGAATTCCCAAAACACGTGAAGAATCCTCTGTTTGAAGGCACAAAATCAAATGGAATTTTACATTAACTTGGGTAGGAACAGGTAACTTAGGCCACAAGTATTGGACTTTAACCATGCCAAGCAAACGAGCAGAATTGGCCCGGGTTTCGATGTTTGGAGAACTCCTTAGCAAGAAAATGAGCTTTACTATGAGGAGAACCGGGTAATGAAAAATGCAGCAATTAAGGAGATTATACGCTATGAATCTTTGCGGTTCTTGGGAAGAAAACAGCTGCGAGAAAAGGGTTTCTATTCGTTCATTTTCATTTGAGCCAAAAACAATGTATGCTTCAACTTGCAATTGCTCTGGAAATTGGGGGGCTTGAGTTTCCATTTGGGTTTTCTTGAATGTCTTGAAAATTCAGAATGTCAAAGTGAGGTTTACGGTAGAGAAGTGAGGTTTATGGTTTAACCAATTATATACGTAGATCAAGAAGTTCAATCAATTATTGAATATTCAAAATAAAAATAAGGCATTCTCATTTATAATGTAACCAATGATAAGATTAATATTTTCCCTTTTTTAATAGTAGTTTTGTATTTTTACAAAATAAATGCTATTTGTCTTCCTTCGTCACCGTTAGATTAGCGAGAATAAAATCAATCCAACAGTGATAAGATAAAAATATCTTCACTTAAATAATGTATTATATATATTCCATAAATTTCAAAGTATTACTATAAATTAGAAAATTTTTCTTTATTTGGCCGGTACATACAAGGTATATTCTCGCTTTTTTCTTTCTCTAAACATTCTAACGGCACTATAAAAAAACACTTACAGCTGTGAAAGCGGTTTTGAATCATATCAATGAATGCTTTTAAGATAGTTGAAACAAATACCTTGAATCTTGATGGTAAAATCCAAAATATTACCATACGTTAGAAAAAAACACTTGACTTTTTTGTTTGAACGTAACTCACATGGTTTTTATATCCGTGTTTTCTTTTTATTTTCTGACAATTCCCACGGTGCAATAAAAATATTTGTAATAAAGAAGTGGTTTTGAGCCAAACCACTATATGTTAGTACAAACTTATTGAAGCAAACACTTTAGTACTATATTATATTTTATATATATTTCATAGATTTCAAAATATTACTGTAAATTTATTGATGGATACATAAAAGGTATATTCGATTTTTTTAACATTCTAAAGACACGATAAAAAAATACTTACAGCTATGTGAGCTGTTTGGAGTCAAATTACTGAATGCTTATAAGATAATTAAAACAATTACTTTATCTTTACATTAGAAAAAATATTTGACTTTTTTTTTATTGTAACGCACATAGTTTTAATATCTGTTTTTTCTTTTCATTTTCTGAAAACTCCAACGGCATAAAAAATATACTTATAATCACTAAAGAAGTGGTTTTGAACCAAATCACTGAATGTTAGTACAAACTTATTGATACAAACTCTTTGAATCTTTCTGGAAAAAAAAGTTCTCCACCTAAAAAATACTTGATAAATTTATTTTTCTCTACTCTCATATAGCTTCACTCCACTTTTTGTTCATTTTGTTTTTCATTACGTGTCATGTTACATTAGCTTAACTCATATACTATATTGATAACTGATTAAAAATAAATGGAATGGTTGATGATATAAACAATATGGTTGATAATATAACGGTATATTTGATGATAAAAGTTACATTTGAATTGAATTGATTAAGTTTAATGATTTTAAAGAGGATGCGTTGGACTTGGGAAAGCAGCATAAGATTATTTGATTTGAGAGACTCCAACATATTCAATCGTCTTCTACTACTAACTTCACTCTTCACATCTGTGAAATTATTTGCTACGTGTAACAGAAACCAGCTGCTACACTAGCATACATGTAATGTGTTCGTTTTCTCGTACATGCAATATTAGTTTGAGTCTTGTAGTTATGTGTTTATTGTTGCAGTTATTTCTTTGCACAATTTGTTTTAGCTAGTTTTCACTTACCAAATAGCTTCTTCGGTAACTTAGGTTCAATTTAATTATAGGAACAAAATCAAACTACTAAATTAATAGCTTTTGTTGCATCATTTCAACCATTTGTTAAAGTACTATTGTATACTGTTTATTACAACAATTATATCTCTCTAATTAAGGAATTGTATTGTTTGTTACATAAACTATTTTAAAATAAGTGTGAAGTAGGGTCACTTCAGTGAGATATTGGCATTATCTTTAAAGCATTTATGAAAAACCAAGCACGTGCACGGTCTGTTTAAGTAAAATCGCGTTGTCAGGGAAAACACATTGGTATAGTCACATTCCACATTAGCACTTATTTGATTAATAAAATCTGTATGTTTCACCAATTATTCTGTTGATTAAATTTTATATGTCAAGTATTGGTACATAGTTCAAAAGATACCAATGTCATGCATTATATGTCAAACTTGAAGTATGAAAAAAAAAATTTCCAAAATTCTATGTCAAACATCTTTTGAAAGTAGTGGAAGATTGTTGGAAAACTTGAGTTTTCTTTGTTACTTTGAAAAGAAAATATCCCACGTGGGACACTTTAAATGAGTATTTTTAATTTATATTATGTCGTTCCTTAATGAGCTTACAAAGATGTGAGAAAGACTATATGAGTTCTCACGCGTACATGGAAGAAATGGTCCAAAGCCGTTGCCAACACAAATTGTTTGATTCCCCCTCCCCCCGCTCGGGAAATTTTTATTATTATTATGGAGGAAATAAAATTTTATATGAAAATATTATTGCTACAAAATGTTTTAATTGCTTCCGAAATTCCTTACCTGAATCATATGGTTTTAAATTACACTTGAATTCGTAATTGTATTAATTGTCTACAACTATATTTTTACTTAATGCAAAAATGTTTTATGATTTACTATGCAACAACTATTTTTCTTTTCCTATATAAATTCAAGTTTTGGTTCTTCAATTGAATTACACAGAAATATTGCAGTAGCTACAACATCTTGCATCTTTGTCTTGTATCATCTCTATCTTGTTCAAAGGTGGAGAAGTGGTTCAACCATGGGAGAAACTGCTAAGTATCCTTTAAGGATAGTACCTAGTACCACTCCGCTATGCTAACTGTGAGTATGGATTTTATTCCTGACTCGCGAGTTCGATGATGAAGCTGTAATATTTTTCCTCGTTAGCTTTTTTACATTTTGCAGGGTTCCGAAATCGTCTGGAAATCATCTACCTTGTTTCTTTGGGCTTCCTATTCCTTAAAAAAGCCCAAGATAAAAATGAAAACCCAATCTGGCCATGCAATGTTGTTAACGACATTGCATTGACAGCAGAAGCAGAATTGCACTTTGTGGACTTTTTCAGCCAAAAATTCAAAATTTTCCCACTTGCTCGGATTTTATCATTGAAATACAGCTGCCACACCCCACTAAAGACCTTTGAATCCCAACATTTGCATAGGGATTGAGAAATAAGTTGAAAAAATGGAAAAAAGAAAAAGCCAACTTTGACTACTTTTTTGGATTGAAGGGAGCTCTCTCTTTAAGAGAGCTGAGTTCCAGCCATTGAAGAGAGGAAGGATTTTTAGCAGAAACATTTTTAACATTTATAGAAAAGAAGGAATCTTGAGAGAAAAATTTCCTTTGAAGTTATTTTGTTTTTAAGTACTTTGAATGCATTTTAAGTGTTTTTATAACCAAATAATCATCTTTTAATCCCTTTGAACTTGTATTTCTAGAACTTGAGTGTTTAAGTTCGTGGATAGGGCATGAACTTGGGATATCTTGGGTCATTTAGGCAAGTTTGAGGTTTAGTCCACTTGTTTCGGAAAGTGAGGTATATTGAGAGTTTAAGCAAACTTGAGGTTTAGAGTTCTTTTAAGACATTCTCTACTGAGTTCTAGCTCAATAAGAACTTGGTTTAAGTGTCTTTAACAAGCATTTTCTTACTCATTTGGAAGTTTTAATCTTTAAGTAAGTTTTCGGTAATTTTCCAAGTTTTTAAGTTTTCAAAAGTCTAAACTTGAGTGAAGGAGGATTTCTACTTACTTTCTTCCTCTTGCTGAGACTCACATTCAGGGAGTTTTAACTCTCTTCATAAAAGAGTAGCACTTACTCTTCATTTTTTGACAAAATCGCAAACCAAACCAAAGAAAAGAGGAGGATTTTCCGGGGATTTTCGTGGACAGAGTGAAGTGGATTCATGGTAACGGGGTAAGTCTCTGAGTTACTAGAGTCGTGCCTCACTTGTTTGTATCATATGTTTGTGCTTTATGATTGAAAATGAAAAAAAACCTAAATGAAACAAAAATCTGCATTTATTCTGCCCATGCAATGTCGTTAACGACATTTCGATGCCGTTAACGGCATCGCAATGCTGTTAATGACATCACCGATGTCAGTGATGTCGTTAACGACATTAGCTTCCAGGCAGAAAATGGGCAGATGTTTGTAAAATTTCTAGATTTCGATTCGAGTTCAGGAGGTTCAGTGGTGACCATTCAAGCTTGAAACTTGAGTTTTCAGTAGCATGATGTGTATAAGTGAAGATTTTACAAACCCGAGATTGTCCCAAAGGGAGTTTAGATGGTTGAAGTCGATTTCCCTTCACCGGGATTCCATTTTGTCGACTTTAACGGTTTCCTCTTCAGAATGATTTTAACAACGCCATGATTTATGTTTTTAGACTTAGATTTATTTTCTGTCAATATTATTATGAAGTGTGTTAGGAAACCCCGATGAAGGGAATCGAAGTTCCCGGATAACCGACCCGACAAATATTTGCATGTGGCATTTTCACTAAAAAAATGGTTAAATAAACTTATGTGCATAAAATGAACCTTGTTTATGAAAAACAAATTCCAAACCCCTTTGACGTTTTAAATCAGACCGCTCGGGTCTTGCAAAAATCAAAACGAACATACTTGCAATTGTTTGTGTTGTGCTGTATTTGTGTTAACCTTTGTGGATGTAGGTAGTTTAGGATAGATGAATGTTAGGATTTAATTTCCTTCGGGTATCGCTTTTCATTTCAAAATCAAATGTAACATTTGTTAGATATCGATGTATTTTAGGCGATTGTATCCCCTAGATTTTTTTATGTATTTAGGCGATGTGTAAAACCCTCAAACCAATGATGTAATTAATCCCCCCATAGACTAGGCGCATTTTAATTTCCTATGTGTTTACTTTCCACAATTTACTTACCGTATTATGCATGTGTGATAAACTATGACATAAATCGAAAATATCTAGTTTAGTTCGAATATTATAAACGTGGTTTCTATCAAGTATAATTTAACTTAAATGACGACGAAATATGTAACTCATCTCGGACCCGAATTTCTATTTTATGGTATGGATTAGGCAAACGGATCTAAGCTGTACCAAATTTTCCCGAAAGAGCTGATCTGGGTGGCGACTCTGTAACATAGACTAGGGATTTAGGTCTCGGGTCTTTTAAAGCTTGAAAATCACTTTTTCAGAGTAAACCATTTTACTTAGAGCAGCGCATCCTTCAAGGCGTTGCTTCTTCGAAAAACCCCATGCCCCAATCTAAAGGGGCCGGCTCCTCTCGGTGACCGCGCGGGTCCAGAACGTCGTCCTCTCATAGTGGCGACTCCGCTGGGGATTCTTTTTTAAACTTAAAAGAAGTTTGAAAGATTTAGATGAGTATTGAAAATTCATCAAATGAGTTAATCAACATTTAAAATATCGAACAAAAGCATGTGCATTAGATGGCTTAGCCTTTAAGATTAGGGTGTCCCTATTACAGTGAAGCTTGCGAAAGTATCACTTGCGATCCCATGGAGACCAAGGATACTTAAGCGGGTGGATCACTTGTTGCCATATCGCATGTACCTCCCTCGTTCGCACCTATTTGGGGAGAGGCTTGGAGTGTATCTTAGTGCAACAAGAACCTTCTACATCAACAACCCATGACCGGACTCATATAGGGAAATCGTAGATACTTCCCCTAGGTTTACCAAAACAAATGCATCTTTTGTGCAAGTTCGCTCCTTAATACTTCGTGGTATTAAGATGACCCAAGCCTAGATATAGAAGCTCGACCCTTATACGCGGAAGACATAAGGTTGGAAGTGATACGCTGTGTGCTATGTGCTATGTGTTCATCACATTACCACTTTTATTTAGCATAAAGCGTCATGCTAACCCACGATTTGTTGTGCAGACACGAATTATACACGCACATGTCATTATTTTGTTATTGTCTACCTAGAGTTAGAAAGACGCGATGAGACAGCGTCACCTAGAGTTAGAACTACCCATGTCCAAGATATTGCTTACTTAGCACTCGAACCTCTATCCGCTTAGAATCACGAACTTCTAAGCCTAGGGTATAACACATTATTCTACCCGGACTTCAACCTAGAACTAGAAGACGCGATAAGACAGCGTCACCTAGGGTTAGGACTACCCATGACCAAGATAGTGCTTACTAAGCACTTGAACCTCTGTCCGCTTGGAATCATGGATTTCTAATCCATAAGGTATAACACATCATTTTACCGGTACTCGAACCTAGAATTCAAAGACACGACAAGACAGTGTCACCTAGGTTAAGATCATCCTTGGTTATAGTAGTGCCAGCTCAGTGCTTGAACCTCCGACCATTTGAGGTTATATACCAAAAGGTATAACACATTTTTTTACTCGAACTTGAAAACACCTAGAGCAATCCACTAGGATTAGTTCTCAAAATTGAAAGCGCACCATTACTTGGATAATGTGCGATTCCTTATCATTTTTTCAGTCCGTTTGTTTCAAAAGGATTGGCAAACTTACCAACTTTTCTCGCTAAGATGGCATCCCTTTACTATTGCCACATGGGTAGTATAGTAAACCTAAATTACGATTTAGTTTGTTTCAAATGGATTGACAAACATACCACTTTTTAGCTTGTTACCACATGGGTAATAGGCGACCATCATCAGTTTGTTTCAAAAGGATTGGCAAACTTACCAACTTTTCTCGCCAAGACGGCTTCCCTTCGTTATAACACATGAGTAGTATAGTAAACCTGAATTATGGTTTAGTTTGTTTCAAATAGATTGATAAACATACCAATTTCGAATAGATTGTTACCACACGGGTAACAGGTGACCATTGTCGGTTTATTTCAAAAGGATTCATAAACCTACTTTTATTTTAGCTAGATCCCTAGGCCAAAAATGATTTTATTCATCATCATGATGATGCTAACCCTTGTGTCACAGCCATTACATGAACATTTCATGCATCAGTCTCTATTCAGTCAAGCATGCATTTTATTTCTGCTGATGGTTGATTGAATCTTCTTCAGTTAAGGTTTGGAGGAGGTCAGCTCATCGGCTCGTCCAAATCTCTCCCACTGTGGCTCACCAAGCAGAATCTTTCATCGAGGGTCTTCCGCATACTGATTCTAGTGAGGGTTCAAGTTCAGAATTC
>CATIWQ010216994.1:0-20720 GCA_949673415.1 Euphorbia schlechtendalii
TCATTTTACTCCCAAGATTTACCTAGTATCTGCATTTGCATAAAAAACAACTACATACCACGTGAAATCTTTTATATGAAGTATAAAAATGACTAAAACTACAGTGTTTATTGTATAAAATTAATGTGATAATAAGTGCAATTAAACATTTATCATACCCCCACACTTAACTTTTGCCTTGTCCTTAAGGTAAATTCAACAAAAGTGTATAAATTTGGTAAACAAGTTCGTACCTTATTTGGCAAAAGATTATTGCAGTGAGTATCACATTCCACGTTGCAAAAGATTTCAAGAAGAAGTTCAAAATTTCCCACAAATTAGTAATGTACAATTTATATAGCTCAGTTGCATAACTTTTTTCTTAAATGAGAGATAACTGAATCGCATCTTCGTATACGCACTATATGCATACTCGAATATTACCTTCTCTTAAGCATAGTATAAAGTATAAAGGACATAGAAAGCACACTTTGATTAATTTCTCTCAAGGCATTTTTAGGTAACCTAGGATGCTAAAACACTCTTAGTGGTTGCATTTTATGCTCCATACCTCTCTCCCCTTTTTTTAGTGGTTGCATTTTATGCTCCATACCACTCTCTCATTTTTTCTTTTAAGCATATGTTTTTGAAGTACTTTTTACTTTGCACCCATTTTTCATGCTATGCTTTCTTTTAATTTTTTTTTCACTCAAATGAATGGTTGCAGTTTATGCTCCGTACCATTCTGCACCTTTTGCATAACTCATTGGTTATCCTCTCTTTCTTTTGATTTTTCATTAATACCCTCATCCTTTATTGATCAATTTCAAAGTATCATGTCTATAGTTTCCTAACACTCTAAACATACTTAATACTTATAGGACCTATTTGAGATTTGCATATAAAACTCATAGTAAGAGTACCATTAGATATTACTCTACTTAAACTTATCAGAATCATTAAACCAAAACTATATAACTTATACTAATTCATGTTGCATCGAAATATAAATCGAAACTTACTTGGAATGTTGCTTCCGAATGTTTTTCACCACTCATCCTTGCCAATTTGTTAAATGTTGAGCACTAACATCAAACTTGTAAATAACACTCACAATAACCTTGGATAATTGTTAGCAAAGTATAAGAAATGATAATGTATAAATTGACACAAAAATCAACAAAAATTTTCAAGTTCTTCATTTTTTTTAATTTTATTCATTTTTTTGGATTTTACAGGATTTTTACAAATGTCCCCCCATTCTTAAAGAACACAATGTCCTCATTGTAAGACATTTAATAAAAATCAAAACTAAAACTAAAACTAGTCTAAAAATTATTGAAAAAGTTAAAGTAAGAAAAAAATAAACCCGATCTATTGAGAAGGAGAATCAAGGGCCCATGTTGTGATCGCAATGGCCTATCATGATCTTGATTTTCTTCAAAACAAGAATAGAAGGTTTTGCTGTATAATGTCATGAGCACGAGATGTATGTCGCGGTTGTGAACTTCTTTAATTCTTCAAATTCTTCAAATTTTAGACTTTGTACCTAGAAAAACATAGAAAACAAACGTATTAAATATAATTGCCTTCCCCAGAAAATTCAATCTCTAGAATGCGCTTGCCTTCCCCGGACTTAATCTTTAGAACGCACTTGCCTTCCCTGGCAACAGTGCCCAAAACTTGTTCGCCACTTTTCTACTGATAAGTTTAATACCTTTTACACGAAGAGTTTGGCTAAATATCAACGGCACCTGTGAGCACGGGATTTTGTACCAGCTCGCGCGTTCGATGATGACAACTTTTACGGGATTTTATCCTTGAATCACACATTTTCAAGTATCCTGACGTGTCCGAATTGGAATCCTCCTCGTTACTAATAAAATTATTTAATTTAATTTGGAAATTATTTAACTAAATAAAAAATACAAAACAAAAATCCCGATTGCGGGGGAGCCTCGCGCGAGGCAGCCCGCGCGAGGGTCCTAAGTGCCTCGCGGGCCTGCCCGCGAGGGTCATTGGCGAACCTCGCGAGGATTCCCGCGAGGGTCCTATGATACCCTTGCGAAGAGCTCCGTGAGGCCTTTTTTCCGGCGAGGCCCCTCGCTGGAAAAACTTTCCTTTTTTGGTCTTTTTCGGGATTTTCCTATAAATAGTAGGATTATTTTCGATAAACGGATCCGAAAATTATTAGATAAAAATATAGCTTTAGAACGACATTTGCTTCCAAGAATTAAAACAAATAATTTTTGGACTTCACACTACAACTTTTTTACCTAAATTCAAAGAACGAGGAGGACCTTCGAAAAGCGTGGGCAAGAGAAGTATCAGTAGTTGGGGACTCAGCACTGGTCATTAAACAAGTCACTGGCGACTGGGAAATAAGAGAAGAATCACTCCGTCCTTACTTAGAAGCAGTATGGAAAGTCTAACAAAAATTTTCCAAATGCATCTTCAAGCACGTGCCTAGAGACGAAAACCAAATGGCAGATGCACTCGCTACACTAGCATCAATGTGGGATGGCCCTAGAACTCAGTCAATCAAGCTTGTGGTACTGCAAACATCCAAAGAACCCTTCTACTGTCACCTAGTAGAAACGGAGGATCAACAAGCTATTGGGAATTGGTCCTTCGACATCGTCAAATTTTTGCAGAACGGGGAATACCCAGAAGGTGCAACAGAATCTGAAAGAACCTCATTACGGCTACTAGCGACTCAGTTCCGACTAGTAGAAGGGGACCTGTTCAAACTAACATCAGAAGGAATGCTGTTGAGATGTCTAATAGAACAGGAGGCTTTGTTGGTTATGTCTTTTTTCTCTTTTTAACCTTTTTTTTTCCGGGTCCCAGACCTGGTGCTTTTCTTCCTTTTTATTTAAAACACCCTGGTGGACCGCGCCTATGAACCTCCGTGCGCTCTCGGCCCACCGCTCCGTGTCGCCCGCTCACAGCGCCAAAAACTTGTTCACGTGAAGTATAGGTGTTGTCAATACCCCTTATCAAATAGAAAAATGATGATAACTGCAATTATATAGTTGCGATGTAGTTTTAAAAGATATCGATCCCACAAGGAAGGACCAGCTCTAAAGATCAATAACAGGAACGGAACAAAAGAAAAATAAAATAGATTATTTAATTGTGTAGGATTGGAATGATGGATGGATAGACAAATGCATGAAAGATTAGAAAAAATAAAAGTATATGGATATTCCCTACGAACAAGCATAGCAAAGAAATCATGTAAGGTTATCAAAGATATTACGTTCACTAGATTAATTTAACATACTCGGTTCTAGACACTCAGAAATTCAATTATTCACCGCAGAGTAACACATGAAATAACTTTTCTAAACCTAGCGCAAACGAATTAAGAAAAATATATAAACCTTGATAACATCAATACTATGCTTAGTACGGGTCGCTTTCACATAGCCACATTTAGCAAGTTACCATTCCAAAAATGTTGACTCACTAAACAGCGTTATATCACAGATCTAGTGATTATACACGATATTGTTAACCCCAAAACTACTCTTAAAATTAACGCCAATGCATGTAACTTGATTAACATAAAAGTCTTAGCACGAAATATGCATTATGACACATAGACATATCATAAACTTCGAAATAGAAAGTATAAGTAGAAAGCAAAGCAAAGTTGTAAGGTATGCAAGTGAAAGAAAAAGTTGATCAAACCAACTCCACTCTTTAATGGGAGTCGTCAATTCCCGCAATTCCTTCGTCTGCTTTGAATTCGGTCTCGGCCAGTACAGAACCTCCTCTAGGATGCTATTCTTTACGAATATCGAATAAATGAATGTTGAAGAACGAAAACTTTTATTGATAAGTGATTTGCAATTACACTTATACAATAATCTCTCGAATATGTAGAGAAATCTACTGATCGAAATAAGGATTCGAATCACTTATACATTTTCTCGCTAATGCTCATGAACGTAGCGAAAACTGGACATTTTTACTCTTTATCTATGCACACACTATGCACTATTTTTCCACCCCTTTATTCTACACTCCAATGGCACCTAATGCACTCTGGTGTTACACGAAATTTATGAGGAAATGTAGCCCTTTTTATAGGGTTTGAAGGGTTACGTCTATCCAAACGAAGAGTCACATCCATTGGTGAAAGATTGCATCTCTTCAATGTGATTGGTTGAGAGGCTTTGATTCAATCCGCAATGGATAGGCACCTTTTCATGATTGGTTGACTCCTGATAAGTGTCTTTTCATTGGCAGTTGATGGCGGTTGATGGTGGTTGATCATGCTTTTCTAGCGGTTGGTAGTTAAGAAGATAATACCAGAAAACCGTCCATGTCACGACCGTGATATGTGATTCGTGACCATGAACCTTTGATTGGTAGACTTCTATTTCTGAAGTGAACAGGTCGTGATCGTGAGGTATTGTGGCGACCGTGAATTGAGTTTTCTTCAGAAATCTCCTTCTAACTTCACCGATCTTCGACAGCTTCGATCCTAAGCCAAATCTTAAAGTTCCACGCATCATTTTGCACCTTTTTCACTCTTTTTTCATAGAATTCCACTTTAGTTCATTTTACTCCCAAGATTTACCTAGTATTTATATTTGTATCAAAAACAACTACATACCACGTGAAATCTTTTTTATGAAGTATAAAAATGACTAAAACTATAGTATTTATTGTATAAAATTTATATGACAATAAGTGTAATTATACACTTATCAAAGTGATGTCTGATATTGACATGCTCCATTCTTCCATGCTAGACTGGATTTTTGGATAAATCAATTGCACTCTTATTGTCGCACATGACTTTGAGAAAATTAGTCTTGATTCCATAGTCTTCCAATTGATGTTTTATCTAAAGGAGTTGAGCTATGAAACTTCTTGCTACCATGTACTCGTCTTCAGCTATACTTAACGCAACTGAAGTTTGCTTCTTACTGTACCAAGAACAAGGCATTCTCTAAGGAAGTGGTATCCTCCTGTTGTACTTTTTCTGTCCAGCTTATCCCTTCCATAGTCTACGTCTGTGAATCCCTTAGGAGTGAAATCTGAACTGTTGGGATACCATAGACCTGCTTCAGTTGACCCTTGCAAGTACCTTAGAATTCTTTTCACACCTGCAAGATGAGATTCTCTGGGATCAGCTTGATAACGAGCACAGTAGCACATAGCATACTGTATGTCTGGCCTGCTAACAATGAGATAAAGAAGAAAACTAATGATTCCTCTGTAGAACTTGTTGTCCATAGGTTTTCTAGCTTTATCTTTACTCAGTATAGTATCAGTGGCCATGGGAGTTGACATCGGCTTTGAGTGTACCATATCAAATTTCTTCAGGACTTCTCTTGCATATTTAGCCTGGCTGATGAAAATTCGATCTTCAGTCTGCTTGATTTGAAGACCAAGAAAGAAATTGAGCTCTCCCATCATAGACATTTTGAACTTGCTCTTCATTTGTTCACTGAATTCCTTGCAAAACTTTTCATTAGTTGCTCCAAATATGATATCATCAACATATATTTGGACTAGCAACACATCTTCTTTTCTTTGCTTGATAAATAAAGTCATATCTGTTTTTCCTCTTTGATAGCCTTAGCTGATTAAAAAATTGGTCAGCCTCTCATACCATGCTCTTGGTGCCCACTCTAATCCGTAGAGAGCTTTTTTCAGTTTGAAGACATTCTCAGGATATTTGGCATCTTCAAATCCTAGAGGCTGGCGAACATATACTTCTTCTTGAATGAATCCATTTAAGAAAGCACTTTTCACATCCATTTGAAATAGTTTGAAATTCATATGGGATGTAAAACCACAAAGGATTCAATTACCTTCAAGTCTGGCTACTAGAGCATAGGTTTCATCATAATCAATGCCTTCCTATAGGTTGTAGCCTTAAGTGACAAGTCTAGCTTTGTTTCTGATAGCATTACCATCTTCATCAAGTTTGTTCTTGAAGACCCATTTGGTGCCAATTATAGATTTTCCTTTGGGCTTAGGAACTAGATCCCAAACATCATTGCGTTTGAACTGATCTAGCTCTTCTTACATTACGATCATCCAGTAATCATCTCCTTCTGCATCTTCAAACTTCTTGGGTTCGATCAATGATATGAATGCTAGATGACTCGTCATCCTATTGAGCTATCATCTTGTCATTACTAGATTGTGAATATCTCGACTATGCTATCAAGCGGATGGTTGCGATGAGCTCTAATCTCTCTACACAGACTTGGGTCAGCTACTGGAGGATTAATAATTGGATGCTGAGGTGGTGGTTGATCTTCTCCATCGTTGAAGTTGATTGAGAGATCTTTATCTTCATCTTTCGTTTCTTCAGCATGGAGATCATGAGCTGAGTTGGGTAACTCAGTTTGTGGCACCCTGAGCGGATTTAAAAACTAAGTGGCTCTTTCATCTTCTTCATTTGGACGTCTTTCTACAATGTTAGTTTCATCGAAATCTACATGCATAAACTCCTCTAAAAGACTGGTTCGCTAGATATATATTCTATATGCCCTACTGTTAGTTGAGTATCCTAAAAAGATACCTCCATCAGACTTAGGATCAAACTTTCCTAATTGCTCTTTGGTGTTAAGAATAAAACATCTACAGCCAAAGGATCTAAGGTAACCAATCTTAGGCTTGCGCCCTCGCCAAAGCTCATTGGGAGTTTTCTCAAGAGTTGGGCGAATTAAAACCCGATTCAAGATATAACATGCTATGTTAATGGCTTCTCCCCAAAAGTATTTTGTTAGATTGTTATCACTCAGCATGGTTCGAGCCATTTAAACTATGGTCTTATTCTTCCTTTCTACAACCCCATTTTTTTTGGGAGTACAAGGAGAAGAGAAGTTGTGCTCAATGCCATGCACTGAACAAAATTCTTCGAAATGGAAATTATGAAATTCACATCCATGATCACTTATGGATATTAGTTCTTAGTTCATTCATAATCCGATTACTGAGCTTGATAAAAGATTCATAAGTCTCATCTTTGCTACTCAGCAAGATTCCCCATGTAAATCTCGTGAAGTCATCTACAACTACTAGAGTGAATCTCTTACCACCCAAACTCATAGGTTGAATTGAGCCAAAGAGGTCTAGGTGTCACAGCTCCAACAGTCGCTTAGTTACTACGTGTTTTATAGATCCAAAAGATTTCTTAACTTGCTTACCAAGCTAGCAAGCTGAGCAGAGTATATCCTTTTCAAAACTGATGGTGGGTAACCCACAACTAATTGCTTTTTGACCAATTTGGACAAAATATTCATATTGATATGACCCAACCTTCTATGCCATAGCCAAGCATTATCCTCCTTAGATATGAGACACATATTAGAGGAGCCAGGGGATAAATTGACCATATAAACATTATTGGTTCTAGGAGCAAAGAGTATGGTTCAGCTAGTCTTACTGTCAATTACTAAGCATCCTGCTGAGTTGAAAATAACCTTCCTACCTCTGTCGCAGAGCTGGGCTACACTGAGTAGGTTGAACTTCGTCCTTTGACTAGAGACACCTCTTCGATTAAGGGAGATACACTAACAGTGCCACAACCTACAATCTTGCCTTTCTAGTTGTCTCCAAAACTGACACTTCCATTTCTCTTGCATTTCAGTGAGATGAACTGACTTTCATCTCTTATCATATGCCTTGAGTATCCGCTATCCAAATACCACATTTGTGAGCCATCAGCTGATCTAAGGCTCACCAGTAAAATAATTAAGTTTTCTTAGGTACCCATGCTTTTGAGCTGGGTCCTCCTTTGTTAGTAGTGCTTATGTTTATCCAATCATATTTGTCATAATAACCATTTTTATATCTACATATTACTGTGACATGTCCGGTGTTCTCACAAAAACAGCACACAGTTTTTGTTTGGGCTGGCTCGCTTTATTCTTTTTAGAGGATTTGTTCCGCTTTGAATTGCGAGTTTGATTATTCAGTATTTGATTGTTAGTAGGAGGATCCTCTTTCTTCTTTAATGCTGATATCTCAGCAGTCAGCTCATCTAATTTGATAGTGAGCTTGCTGATAGCACATTCTTGATACTCAACTTTTTCTTGAAGAAAGCGGATATAAAGCGACAAGGAAGTATTAGTATCTTCCAGATTGTCACTTCTCCTCACTATCTCTTTGATGTTTTTCATCGATTTAATTTTTAATTTCATTACATCAAAGAGAACCTGGGTTTCTACCGAATTGACAAAGGAATTTAAGAGTGTACCTCATTTTGATGAGTATTTCCCTTAGCATGCTCAGCTTCAGAGTTGTCAGCGGAAGAGTTTTCACCGAAGGTAGATGCTGAGCTTTCGCCTTGATTTTCGAAGGCCATCAAGCAGAGATTGGCTGAATCAGTAACTTCTTCATCAAACAATGAAGATTCTTCTCAATCACTCCAAGTGGCAACAAAAGCTTCATTCTTCTTAGAGAACCTCTTCTTGAATCTATCCTTCTTTACCTTTGGATAGTTTGATTGAATGTGGCCTTTCTCTCCACAACCAAAGCATTTGATGTCTTTGCTGTAGTCCTTTTTGAGTCCTTCCTTAGCTCCACGTCAATGTTGAGTTGACTTCATTTTAGCAGGAAACTTCTTCTAGTTAAACTTCCCATTCTTCTTCATAAAGCGTTTGAAACACCTTGTAAGAAGAGCCATGTTTTCATCAGAGTCGCAGCTGGTGGACTCATCAAATGAGTTTGCTTTGAGGATAATGGCTTTGCTTTCCTTGCTCTGATTTTTCTTGGAGTCATCTGAGTAATTTCCCAGTGACATCTCATGAGTCAGCAAGGTGCCTATCAACTCATCATAGTTGTAGGTCTTAAGGTCATGAGCTTCCTCGATTGCGCTCTTCTTGGAATCCCACTCTATTTTGAGAGTGCGGAGAATTTTCTTGACGAGCTCTTCCTCGCTAAACTCCTTTCCAAGTCATTTCAGTTCATTAACAATATTAATGAACCTGGTATTCATACTCTGAATACCTTCATTGGCAGCCATTGAGAACATCTCATACTTTCTTAGCATGAGGTTTATCTTTGATTCCTTGATCTTGTCTGTCCCCTCATAGGTAATCTCCAATTTCTTCCAGATTTTCTATGCTGTTTCACATCCTGAGACCCTGTTAAACTCTGTAAGATCAAGTGCATATTGTAAGTAAATAATAGCTACGACATTCTCTTTAAGAAGCCTCACATCAGCCTTATTGTAGTCCTCTAGATCTACAAGTCTACGCACACTATTCGTGACCTTAGTAGGAACTCTAGGACCAAGCTCAATTGCGAGCCAAGCCTGCATACTTTGAGAATGGATGAAGTTCTTCATACGATTCTTCCAAAACGTATAATGATTACCATCGAATAGAGGAGGTCTAGTAATAGACATTCCTTCTCTCAGAAGAACTAACTGACCAGAACTCGAGCTGAAGTTATTATATGCCATTTAAGGATCTGACTCAAGATGATTAGTCTTAAAGTTGAGCAACTGCTCTGATACCACTTCTTGGTCTGTAAACTGGCTAATAACAATAGCAGAGGGGGGGTGAATGCAAATACTAGGTTACTTTTTAATATCTTTTCATTTTAATGTTAACTCAATATAGTTTTTATATGCGTGCTGAGTGTGATATAAAAATGTATAAACTATTCAGCTCAGCTGGCACAGTTTATCTTCAACCTCTTACTAAGTGAGGATTACTTAGTACGAGTTGGATTAACAAGTAAATATGTGAGAGATGAATGAGCAAGAAACTGATGAAGCTAAGCGCTTAGAGTTAGAACGATTACACCTGAGATTTTACCCTGGTTCAGCCCTTGACCTACCTCCAGCCCCCGGATACCTTCTTCGAGCTTTAATCCACTAGTGATTCGTTCCTTCAATAGGTAGAGAAGCCTTTACAGCGGGTAGACAAGATTATAGAAAGTACCTTCCTTTCTAACTACCACTCAAACTCAATTTGGGTACCCTTCCCAAACTAACACTCAAGATTGGGTAGACATTATTACAGAAAGTTCCACCTTTTTAACTACCACTCAGTTTGGGTACCCTTCCCAAACTGACTTTCAAGATTTTAGAAGACATTTGTGAACTGAATTCAACTTATAAAATGTTGAATCCTTACAATGTTATCTCTAAGTATTGATTCTCTCTATTACAAACAGATATAGAAAGGGTTGTTTGCTGATTGCTTGATTTTGAATTTCTGGGAAGCTAGAATGATTTGCAGTGACTTAGCACTTAGGAAATTCAAGGTGATTCACCGTGTTCGCATTACTTCAACGTCTGCTTCAGTTTTCTATTTATACATGAAGCTTTGTGAAGTAGCCGTTGCAGACTTCTTATCTTTGTAGTTCTTTAATATTTCTTCTCTTCACATCTTTCAAATCTTCCCATTGGAGATAGTTTCTGGGACATTCATAGATAGAAAATCAAACGTTGAGGTGAGATAAAATTCCATTGGTGAAAGCTCTTTTATCTTCAAGCAATACTATCTTGGAGAGAGAGACGCGTGTAAAGCAACGTGTAATCTTTATTGGTTGGTGTTGCTGACATGGACTGACACGTGCGGAGACACTAAGAAATGGTGGTTGACAGAGGCGCACTCTTCTTGGACTTTTCTGGAAAGATTTCGACAGTCTTTAGTGGAGTGGAGCCATTTTGACTTGTAGTGAATATTCTATTATTTGCTGCATAATTTAACCTTAAAAGCAACAAAAGAGTATTCTATTTCTTCACAGAAATCTTTAGTAGTACAATTGTCATTTAATTCACAAAGTGTCACAGTAAAATGCTTTTAATTAATAAAAGCTACACTTAGTTCGTGCCGAGTGGTTATTGCTTAAACTGCATACTACTAAGCATGGACTCAACTGAGCAAAGCTAAACTCAGAAAGCCGTAACTTAATTTAATACAGCAAACTGAGTTGTATTTCCACAACACTCAAGTTAGCTTTAATAGTTAAGAGTATACTTAGTACCTAATTAAATTCACTAGCCTATTTGATTTGCTATTTCCAAAACGTTTTAAGTACTATTAGGTACTAATTAACTTGGGTTCTACAATATTTAAAATGGTGAATAAGTCTGAAAATAATGATTGCAATGGTTGATTCGATGTTCAATTGCCATGCAAAAAATGATGTTCCATTTCCATCACCAATCTTTACATAGCAATTGGAGATGAAAAACTCCCAATAGTGCTGATTTCTATAGCAACAAGCAACAACATTCATCAAAATTGGTGATAAGCGCATGGGTTTCAATTTTACAATGTCATTCCAAGATTTAAAACCATATCTATCAATACAAAAAATGAACAAAAGAGAGCTTTGATTTACTTCTCGCATCCTTCAAAGTCATTTGATAAGCAAGCTCCAATTTACCAAAGTAAAATATCGAATGTACAATCCTCCAAGACACTTTGGTAAATGGATTCCTTACTTTACAAATTCCGTTTATGGTAAGATCCCCACGTCATAGAAAATTCCTCATCAAGCGAGTCAATTTCACATTCACCGATTCAAGCAGTTTAAATAATGACAACAAGTAAATTGGGAGCAAGGAGAGTATCGATTTGATTAGAACCAACCATCAAGCATACGAAAGACAACTTCCTTTCCAATTTGCTAATGGTTTCTTGAATTTATCAATAATGGGCTCCCCATTCACTATTGGCAACACAATTAATACAAAGAGGTTCTCCAAGATATGTGATCGGGAATTTTTCAATTCAGCATCCTGAAATTGCATCACATGATAAAAAAAGATGATCTGGAGAATTAATTCCAAGTAAAGAGCTCATGAGGAAATTAAAAAGGAGCCTAGAAACTAGCTCAAAGCATTTCAAAATACACATAAATGGTTGGACAAGAGCCACATCTGCCGAAAGAAAACAAAGGCTGACATCTGCGAATTGCAGTAAAGAGATATTTGGTTGAGACTTCCAATTAGAAACCCAGTAGCAAACCCTCACTTATGCTCGAATCAATTAACTATTTCAGCCCCTCCACAACCAAGACGAAAACAAATGGTGAACATGGACACGTGTTGAGAACATGGGGTTGGACCGATCCATACAGCAAAGTCACATGGTTATATGTCATAGACATTTACAGGGTAGGTCTCAACCGACCACAAATCAAATTTCATTATATCTAACGACTACTTCAGCAAGCATTGATATGCCCGGTACATTCATGAAAATGTCTACAAGTGAAGATGAATTGATAGGATTGCTATCTGCTTATATCAATCACTTGATAAATAAAAGTGAAAAGAGTATGACATACCAAAATAAGTAGTTGATTTATTTGCTAAATCATTCAATTTTAGATAAAAAAATATGATGAGCTATATAAGAGGGTGATTTCTCCATGCCTCTTGTTCATCATATAGATGTCAAAGAGCAGAAGATTTTGTACAATTATTACGTTCAATATAGATGGATGAAATTTGTCCTAACTTGGAACCTACTTGAACTAAGAAGGTAAAATGCCCACTCTCAACATATAAGCGGACTCAGAGGATCACCGGTTCGGGATTGTAAACCTTGTAAATGTAATGTACAAGGTTTGATAAAGAAAGAAATAATTAATTAATTGAGAAGTCATAGTAATTAATGAATTTGTGTAGAGAATAAATGATAAATTAATTGATTGACATGTAATGTCAAACAATTAAATGATCATCTCAAACAATGGATCAATTTAATCAATGCTATGATATAATAATTAAATTGGGTCTGATTTAATTAAATTTATTTATGTATGGTAATTAACTAACGGGAAATTAATAAATTTAGAAAATACATATGTTATAATAATTTGATTAAATATAAATTCAAATATATTTGTCTTTTAAAGTAATCTATTAACTAGCCTAATTAATAAAGATATTTTTTTGTCGGAACATTTAATTGAATTATTTGTATAAGATTTAATTGTTTATGGTTTCAATTGAGCAATTACAATAAACTAATAAGAAATTGATTTATGTAAATTGAACTATAGGGTTCAATTCGTAAATTAATCTTTTAATGGGTCCAATTTAGTTCAATTAACTTAGCCTTAATTAGAATCAGGGAGAATGAATATAATTGTAATGCGTTAAGAAGAAATAGATGAGCAACACAAATTAATTAAGATTGCAACAACAATGGCTCAAAATTGGTTTGTCTTTCTTTGACAAAAAGGGCAATTGGATGACAATGGGAAAACAAATTTTCTTTTGAAAATTGCATTACGGCAAATTAGTTTATTGTACCTCTATCCTTTTCAAAATTCACTATAAATAGAGGAAGGATTCAAAGTAAAGGGCATCACAAAAACTTGAGAGTTTTAAGTAAAGAGAGAGCTTAAGAATTAGTAGAGAGGAAGATCAAAAGTGGGTCTAGCAAAAATTAAGTCTACTAATTTTTGCGCGTTTGATTATGTCTATTAAGGAGTTTTCTTTGAGAGAATTTCTTTAAAAATTCTCAGGGATAATTGGGTGTAAGGTGAGTGTTTTGTAAGTACTATGTAACTTTTCTCCATAAATAAAGTCTGCAACAGTTTCGGAGAGGTAGGCAAAATTGGCCAAACTCCATTATCAAATATTGTGCTATTTTTTTGCTATTATTTTTCACATACCCATGTAGTATGCCCCAACAATTTGGTATACGAGTCAAGGTTATATCTTAGTATGCTTTTTCGTTATAGCTTAGTCTGATCTTCCACATCAGAAATGAACTAATTTTGGTAGTCTAGATTTGAGTGGGAGTGATGGCTGCAGACGAAGGAAAATTTAAAATCGAAAAGTTTGATGGTTCGGACTTTAGCTTTTGGAAGATATAGATTGAGGATCATCTATATCAGAAAAAGCTACATCAACCTCTCTCGAAAACCAAACCAGAAGGCATGAAAGATGAAGAGTTGAAACTTCTCAATAAACAAGCCATTGGTGCTATTCTGTTGACACTATCCCAAAATGTTGCTTTCAATATAGTCAAGGAAAACACCATGGTGGATCTAATGGTGGCTCTTGCTAATGTTTATGAAAAGCCATCGGCTACGAATAAAGTTCGGTTGATGAGGCGACTATTCAACCTACCAAATAGCGGAAGTGGCATCAGTGGCCCAACATCTGAATGAACTTAACACATTCATAACCATGTTCAGTTTGGTGGAAATTGAATTTGATGATGAAGTTTGTACTTTAATTCTCTTGTCATCTCTACCAGATAACTAAAACACTATAGTTACAACAGTCAGCAGTTCGGCGAATAATACGAAGTTAAAATTCAATGATGTACAAGATCTATTGTTGAGTGAAGAAATTCAGCGAAGAGAATTGGGGGAAGCATCGATCTCTTTAGCTCTACACACAGAGTCTAAAGGGCGACCTCTAGATAGGAGTTCAGATTCCAATAGATTAAAATTCAAAAGAGGCAAATCTAAATATATGAAAGATTTGAAGTGCTACAATTGTGGTAACAAGGGCCACTTCAAGAAGGATTGTAAAGCACCGAAGAAAAATGGGGGTGGAAATAGGCGATGCCATGATTCTAAACATCAACAATTCAATTGAATATTGGATTTTGAATTCAAGGGCATCCTTTCATGCTACCCCATGTCGTAAAGTTATGGAGAATTATGTTAGTGGTGATTTCGGAAAGGTTCATCTAGCAGATGATGAAACCTTAAAGATCCTTGGAAAAGGGGATGTTCGATTAAAGTTGCCTAACAGGATTGATTGGAAGCTTCAAGAAGTGAGACATATTCCTAGTCTCAAAAGGAATTTTATCTTTGTCAGAAAGTTAGATGAAGAAGGTTATACAGCAACCTTCACTAGTTACGAATGGAAGATTACCAAAGGAGCACTCATCATTACTTATTGTAAGAAGATCGGTACTCTTTATGTCACCTCCAATAACATAAAGAACATCATTGCACTAGCAAATGCTAATTCATATCTATGGCACCAGAGACTTGGCCATATGAGCAATAAAGGGATGAAGACACTTTTATCAAAGGGTAAGTTGCCACAACTGAAAAGTGTAGACTTAAGCTTATATGAAGATTGCATCTTTGGGAAATAGAAAAAAGTCACTTTCACAAAGATCGACAAGACACCTAAGGCGGAGAAGTTAGAGCTGGTCCACACTGATGTTTAGGGGCCATCTCTAGTTACATCCTTAGCAGGTTCATTGTATTATGTCACTTTCATTGACGATTCAAAAAGGAAGGTGTGGGTTTATTTTCTGAAGAAGAAATTAGAAGTTTTTCATACATTCAGAAAATGGAAGACTATGGTGGAAAATGAAACTGGAATAAAAGTCAAGCAGTTGAGGTTTGACAATAGAGGAGAGTATAGAGATAAAAAAAGTCAAAGATTTTTGCAAACAAAATGGTATCAAGATGGAGAAGATAGTTCCAATGACACCGCAGCAGAATGACGTAGCTGAGCTCATGAAATAGAATCGAAATGAACGTGATAGAAGCATGAGGGTAGATGCTAGTTTGCCAACAATGTTATGGGTTGAAGCTATCAACATTGAAACTTACTTAATCAATCATGGACCTTCAATACCTTTGGATGGAGAAATATCGGAGGAGCTTTGGAGCAGAAAAGAGATGAACCTTTCACACTTGAAGGTGTTTGGTTGTATTTCTTATGTCCATATTGATTCTACTCAAAGAAGCAAGCTTGATGCCAAGTCTAACAAATGTGTCTTTGTTGGATATGGTGGTGATAAATTTGGTTACCGATTTTGGGTTTATGAAAATCAGAAGATTATCAAAAGCAGAGATGTCATATTCAACGAGAATGTGATGTACAAGGATAGGCTAACAGTAGAAACAAACAGCTCCAAATAAGAAGTTGAAAGTAAGGAATTTCCTAAGTTCAAGGACATTTCTGAAAATGAAGTTCAGAATACTCCTGAAGTAGTTCAAGAAGAGCCAAGGATGTTAGAACCAAGGCATTCAACTAGAACTTATAGACCAACATAACACTTCTCACCATCTACATATTACTTGCTATTAACCGACAATGGTGAACCAAAGTGGTAAACTGAAGCAATTCAAGTGGATGATTCAACCAAGTGGGAGTCTACTATGAAAGACGAGATGAGCTCATTCATGTCAAATTAGACATGGGAATTAACTAAACTACCACAAGGAAAGAAGGCAATCCACAATAAGTGGATTTATAGAATCAAAGAAAAGTATGATGGGAGTAAACGCTACAAAGCAAGGTTGGTGGTGAAAGGCTTTTAGGAAAAGGAAGTTTTTTATTATACTGAGATTTTCTCTCTAGTTATGAAGCTTACAACAATCATTCTAGTGTTGAAAATGGTAGCGGCCGAGAACTTACATCTGGAATAGTTAGATGTAAAGACAACACTCCTTCATGGTGATTTGGAGGAAGGGATCTACATGAAGCAACCGGAAGGCTTCATTGAGGCAGGCAAAGAAAACCTGGTTTACAAGCTAAAGAAGAGCTTATAAGGTCTGAATCAAGCTCCTAGACAATGGTATCAGAAATTTCGATAGCTTTATGGATAGTAGCGGTTTTACGAGATTCTAAGTAGATCATTGCTGCTACATTAAGAAGTTTGACAATAGCTTCATCCTTTTATTATTATATGTTGATGACATGCTTATTGCTGGTTGATGCATGAAGGAGATTCAAAATTTGAAGCGGGAGTTGTCAAAGAATTTTGTATTGAAAGATCTAGGTACTATAAAGCATATTCTTGGAATGAGGATCAAGAGAGACATGAAGTCAAGGATTCTAATACTATCACAGGATGAGTACATAAAAAAAGTTACTAGCTAGATTCAACATGCAAGATGCTAAACTAGTGAGCACACCTTTAGGTGTTCATTCAAAAAAACAATCACCAAAGATGAAGGAGGAACATGCACATATAACAAAAGTACCTTAGGCTTAAAGAATCGGGAGTCTGATGTATGCCATGGTTTGTACAAGACCGTATATTGCTCAAGTAATGGGAGTATTTAGTTGATACATGAATAATCTAAGCAAGGTGCATTGGGAAGTAGTCAAATGGATCATCGGATGTCTACAAGGTAGCACAGATAAAATATTATGTTTTCGAGGTTGAGATACAACGTTGACAAGCTATGTAGATGTTGACTTAGCCGGAAATGTTGATGTCAAAAGAGCACTATGGGGCACATTTATGCTGGTTAATCAAAACTTTAATTGAACATGCAAAGGTTGTGAGGCGGAATTTCAAAACATAAAATTAGCCTAAGGATCTCATAAGAATGTCATGATTGATATAACCTAAGTTAAAATGTTTCATAGATGCTTTTACGTTTATAAAACATATAAAAGAAACCTATCATCTAAAGATTAAAGCATTACAAGTTGATGTGTGCTTGATCTCTCTTTTGGTAGTGACTTTCACTTTGAGCAATTTCAATAGCACAAGCTTCGAAACTAGGAGAGCCACTATTACTTGATCCACATAGATCTTCATCGACCAAAACCTTGATGAGGTAGAACCCTTAGATTGATAGCAGCTGCTAGACTACTCGTAAATCAACCTGAAAACCAAACTTGAAAGCTCACTTAAATTTGGAGCCTTCAAAAAGAACTCATCAATTTGTTTAGAGAAACTCGTGGAGGATCTTGTGCAACAAAAGAAGAGGAGAGTAGAAATCAGAGAGAAAATAAGTTCAAAGCTTGTTCTGGTGTGCATGAATAATGAGAGGATTTGAAGCCTATTTATAGGGAAAAAGGGGAAGTAATAGACTCCCCTCAAAACTCTACATCATATGGGATCATCCCATGTATAGAGCCGTTTGAGGTTAACCTTAACTTGGCTTCTCATCCAGGAACTTTTAGGCTTAGTGTTCTAGATAGTTATGGGACCTGATAGCTCTGGATGATCAAATGGGCTTTCTAGCAAAGGTTTATGATCCCATGATACTTGGAATGTCACGTACTTGTGACTTGACCTGGTTCTACAGTAGTAACAAGTACAATACACTCCTTCCATCAGGTTAAGTACCATCTAGTTTATTGAGCTCGGATTAAGTGTCAGCTCATGTAATAGTCGTAGCTATCTTAGAATTAGACTTGTTCATGAAGAACACCACTCAGCCATTTTGTATCTTGATTGATTAGAAACCCGTTCCATCAATCGTATACTCTGATCAGAGGTTTATGAGTGTGTCACTTTAACAAGGGGCCCTAAGGTACATCTTCATTATATTACTATATCAGGAGTGATGGATCCCATCTTGACTACATAGCCTACCATCATGTGATCATCGCTATACCCGTAATCACCTATATCATCCTGATCGCCAAGGTATGAGTAAGTATGACCCAAAAGATAGCAACTCCTATATAAGGTAACTGGTATCTCAGGTCTGAGGATACTCATACTGATATTGCAATAAAACATGACACCAACACATGGATATAGTTATTTCCGAGTGTCTGTCTTATAGTGGTCCCTAATGTATTACTCGAATACATTCATGTGTTAACTCAAGGTACCACCTTTAGCTCGTGAGATTTGCTGCTTGGATGTAATCCAAGGAGTAAGCCTACACATGTTTGTCTATCTTCTCCATTTATGTCCAGTCTCAATGAAACTACGACTATGGATATTTAAACTATTCATAGTAACACGTATGTGCAGTTCTCACTCCATATAGCTCCCACTATGTCCTTTCACTTTTATGCTATGAATTAGTCACGAACTTTGTTTCATCAATGCACATATACATATTAAAACATATATGATACCAGCGAGATATAATAAATACAAAGCATTGATAAGTAACAAAGATGCCTTAATTATTATTAATAATAATTCGAAACAGTTTGTACATTATAGCTAATGAAGATATATCACCCTAATTACCTCTAGGGCATACATCATGTCTAACAATTTATAATCTAGGAGATACTATAGTGAGCTGGATTTCTCAACTACAGAAGATAGTTGCTCTCTCTACTACTGAAGTAGAATATGTCATTGTTACGGAAGTTAGCAAAGAGGTGGTTTAGCTACAAAGTTTCTTAGAATAACTAGGCAAGAAATAAGAAAACAATGTTTTATATTGTGATAGTCAAAGTGCTATTCATCTAGTGAAAAATGTGCCTTTTCATGCTAGGAAGAAGCACATACAGTTGGGATATCATTTCATACGGTCACTTTTGGAAGATGGGATTTTGAAACTTGAGAAGATCAGTGGAGCTCAAATCCAGCAGACATGTTAACAAAAATGGTGATGATCGACAAATTGAAGCTGTGTTCAGCTTCAGTGGCCTTGCAGTAGATGTAGATCAAAGAAAGAGTTGTAGCAGATTTTATGACGTGAAGAGAAATTGAAATTCATCTTCAAGTGGGATATTGTTAGAAAAGTCCACCAATGAACAAAGGGGTCCAAATTAATTTAGATTGTAGCAACAATGCCTCAAAATTGGTTTGTCTTTCTTTGACAAAAAGGGCAGCCAATTAGATGACAATGAGAAGACAAATTTTCCTTTGAAAATTGCATTACGGCAAATTAATTTGTTGTACCTCTATTTTTTCTATCCTCTTCAAAATTCACTATCCTCTTCAAAATTCACTATAAATAGAGGAAGAATTCAAGGTAAAGGGCATCACAAAACTTGAGAGTTTTAAGTAAAGATAGAGCTTAAGAATTAGTAGAGGAAGATCAAAAGCAGGTCTAGCAAAAATTAAGTCTACTAATTTTTTCGCTTTTGATTACGTCTATTAAGAGGTTTTCTTTGAGAGAATTTCTCTAAAAATTCTCAGGGATAATTGGGTGTGAGGTGAGTGTCTTATAAGCATTGTCTAACTTTTCTCCATAAATAAAGTCTGCAGCTACTTTGGAAAGGTGGGTGAAATTGGCCGAACTCCGTTATCAAATATTGTATTATTTTTTCGCTGTTATTTTTTGTACACCCATTATTCTGATAGTACAGGAATTACCTCGTTTATTTCCCAACAGGGGTAAAAACCCAAACTCCGGTAGCTTCATCTTTATGGACAACTCTAGCAATGTTATGTGACACGAAATTCACATCTCTAGAAAATAAGCTAAAAGCACAAAATGTAAAACCTTGACAAAAAGCTCTAGAATCCAAAATAATTGATGCAAAGTTGGAGTAACCTTGTTCATAATTAAACAAAGCAACATAAAGATTTGAATTATTGATTTCAATGATCACATGAGAGTATATAATATTCTTCAACTAAGAAAGAGCTTCTTGAACGGAGAGGGTTTCAGCTTCCACACTCGAGACTTGCGATAGCTTTCCAAATTTTGTACAAACAAAATTTTAGAAATACGGACCATCAACCTGTACCAAACTAAAGTACCATCAACCTATAGCAAATTGAGGTTACCATTCGAAGGACAGAATGGGGCTGGGTATGGATCATCTGCCAAACTTGTGTTGGAATTGTTGATGTGCCCTAGTTCTAAAGGCATTGGTTCATGCAGTGTCATATTATAAAGGTAATAATCTACTGCATTTATACCTTGTGCTATAATATGAGTAGAGTATCCATTGATTGATAATCATAAATGTCTCAAGTCTGTTTTAATCATGGGAATGAATGAAATGAAAGACTTGTATGTTGGATGATCTTTAGCAATGTAGTTGCTATGTCACTTGGTAAAGTAGATCCACTAGTGGAGAATTGGCCTGTAACATCGACCAATTCCCATCGGTTTTGTATGGAGCTGATGCCGAAAATACGCTG
>CATIWQ010217017.1:0-16002 GCA_949673415.1 Euphorbia schlechtendalii
CTTTTATTTCTTTTTAATTTTTGTATTAGAATACCCCCACGAAGGGAATAAAATATATTCCCGGATAACAGACCTCACTACTTGCCATGCGGTCATTTTCATTAATTAAAATTGACCAACATACGTGTAAATAAAAATGAATTGTTTTTATTTAAATTAATAACTTTAAAATCGCCGATGTTTTTAATTAAGCCATGTGGGCCTCATTAAAATCATGTCGAGCATACGTGATATATCTCATGTGCTAATCTTTGTGGATGCAGTTTAGATGTATGTTTAGGTTTTTATTTTTCCTTCAGGTATTGCACATGTTTTACGGAAAAATGTAATTAATAGGATAGCGGGCGGTTGCATCCCCTGATTTTGGAAGCCTTGTAATTTTATTTTCTGCATTTCATTTTCCGCATTTACTTACAGTTTTGTGGATGGTTATTTTTTCTCTTTGTGGATGGTTTATAGTTCGCAATACATGAATCATGCATTTAACCTAAAAACGACCTAAGTGCGAATATGCACAATTAAAAGAAAACGGTTTTCTGCAGATGTAATATATTGTGATCACTTAAGAAATAAGCAACTTATCCCGACCCGAATCTCTGTATCTTGGTGGGCCATCCCCTAGACGTTAAGCCTCACAGGACTCTAATTCCTGGAAAGAGCTAATCCAGGTGGCGACTCCACACTAAGAGACGGTGGATTCGGGTTCGAACCAATCTTAAACATTTTCGCCTTTTTCTCTTTCAAACCTTTTTCTCCCGGGTCACCAACCCGGTGCCTTTTCTTCTTTTTCAAAACACCCCGGTGGACCACGCCTATGAACCTGCACGCTCTCAGCCCACCGCTCCGTGTCGCCCGCTCACAATATCATTAATAGAATCCAAGAAGTTTGAAGATGTAGAAGGAGATGATTATTTGATTATCGCAATGCAAGAGGAGCTCAATCAGTTTAAGCGCAATGAAGTTTTGGGATTTAGTTAGAACAAAATGGCTCTGTTGTCAAGAACAAAGCTAGACTTATTGTGCAAGGCTACAATCAGCAAGAAGGAATTGATTATTGGAACAAAATGGGTTTTCAAGAACAAGCTTGATGAAGATGACTCTGTTGTCAAGAACAAAGCTAGGCTTATTGCGCAAGGCTACAATCAGCAAGAAGGAATCGATTATGATGAGACTTATGCTCCTGTAGCCCGATTAGAAGCAATTTGAATCGTGTGTGCTTTCGCATCTCATATGAACTTCAAATTATTTCAAATGGATGTTAAGAGCGCATTCCTGAATGGATTCATTCAAGAAGAAGTCTATGTTCGCCAGCCTCCAAGCTTTGAAGATCCAAAGAATCCTTAGCATGCCTTCAAGTTGAAGAAAGCTCTCTACAGATTGAAGCAAGCTCCTAGAGCTTGGTATGAGAGGTTGACCAATTTCTTGATCAACAAAGGCTATGAAAGAGGAAAAGCAGATACAACTCTGTTTATCAGGAGAAGAAAGGAAGATTGTTACTAGTCTAAATATATGTTGATGATATCATATTTGGAGCAACTGATGAGAAGTTGTGCAAGGAGTTCAGCAAGTAGAGGAAGAGAATGTTTGAAATGTCTATGATGGGAGAGCTCAATTTCTTTCTTGGTTTTCAAATAAAACAGACTGAAGATGGAATTTTCATCAATCAGGCTAAGTATGCTAGAGACATCCTAAAGAAATTTGATATGGAGCATTCGAAGCCAATGTCCACTCCCATGGCCACTAATACTATCCTGAGTAAAGATGAAGCTGGAAAACTTGTGGACAGTAAGTTCTACAGAGGGATCATTGGTTCTCTTCTTTATCTCATAGCTAGTAGGCCAGACATATAGTATGTTGTGTGCTACTATGCTCGTTATCAAGCTGATCCTAGAGAATCTCACGTAGCTACTATTAAGAGAATTCTCAAGTACTTACAATGTTCAATTGAAGCAGGTCTATGGTATCCCAGCATCTCAGATTTCACTCCTAAAGGATTCCAAATGCTTCATTAAGAAGGATGGGAAGTTCAACAGCAAAAAGAGTTTCTCGACAAAATCAAGTCAACTCAGCACCGACGAGGAGCTAAGGAAGGATAAAAAAAGGAGCACAGTAAAGATATCAAGTGCTTCAGGTGTGGAGAGAAAGGTCACATCCTGTCTACCTATCCAAAGATGAAGAAGGATAGGATCAAGAAGAGATTCTCCAAGAAAAATGAGGCACTTGCTGCCACATGGAGCGACTCAGAGGAATCCGCATCATCTGCTGAAGAAGCCACTGATTTGGCCAATCTCTGCTTGATGGTGATTGAAGATAGAGGTGAAGGCTTAGCATCTACCTCTGGTAGAGATCATTTCGCTATCACCTCTGAAGCTGAGCCTGATAAAGGAAAGGTTCCTCAAACAGAAGTACACCTTGAAATTCCTTTATACATAGAATAATTCGCCAGGTTCTCTTTGATGTCATGAAGTTGACTAATAAATCAATGAAAAACATTGAAGAGATAGTGAGGAGAAGAGATGATCTAGAAGATACTAATGCTTTCTTATCTCTTGATATCTTCTTTCTTCAAGAAAAGGCCGAGTATCAAGAGTGTTCTATGAGCAAGCTCACTAAGAAATTAAATGAGTTGACTGCTGAGATAGCTGCTTTTAAGAAGAAAGAGGTTCCTCCTCCAACCAACAATCAAACTCAGAGTAACCAAACTCACAATTCTAAGAGGAAGAATTCCTCTAAACAAAAGAAAGTGAGCCAGCCCAAACCAAAAAAAGTGGTGCGATTTTTGTGGGAAAGCTGGACATGCCACAGTCATGAGTAGGCATAAAAATGGTTATTATGATGAGTACGATTGGACAAACTTAAGCACTGCTAACAAAGGAGGACCCATCTCGAAAGCATAGGTACCTAAGAAAACGTAATTGTTTTGCAAGTGAGCCTTAGATCCTTTGATGACTCTCAAATGTGGTATTTGGATAGCGGATGCTCAAGGTATATGACAAGAGATGAAGGTCAGTTCATATCATTAAAGCGCAAAGGAAATGAAAGCGTCAGTTTTGGAGATAACAAGAGAAGCAAGCTTGTAGGTTGTGGCATTGTTGTTGTCTCTCCCTTAATCGAAGAGGTTTCTCATGTCAAAGGTCTAAAGTTCAATCTACTCAGTGTAGCCTAGCTCTACGAAAAAGTTAGAAAGGTTATATTCAACTCAGCAGGATGCTCAATAATTGACTGTAAGATTGACTCAACTATACTCTTTGCTCCTAGGATCAATAATGTTTATATGATTGATTTATCCCCTGACTCTACTAACGTTTATCTTGTGTCTAAGGAGGATAATTCATGGCTTTGGTATAGAAGGTTAGGTCATATTAGTATGAGCATTCTATCCAAACTGGCCAAAAAGCAATTAGTTATGGGATCATCCAGTAGCAGCTTTGAAAAGGATAAACTCTGCTCTGCATGTCAACTTGGTAAGCAAGTTAAGAAATCATTTAGATAAGTAAATCACGAAGTAACTAAGTGACCGTTGGAGTTATACTTCACCTGGATCATTTCGGCCCAGTTCAGCCAATGAGCTTGGGTGGTAAGAGATTCACTCTGGTGGTAGTAGACGACTTCATGAGATTCATATGGGTAGTCTTGCTGAGTAGCAAAGACGAAACTTATGAATCTTTTGTCAAGCTTAGTAACCGGATAATGAATGAAATAGGATATAAAATTTGTAGAATCTGAAGTGATCATGGACATGAATTTGAGAATTTACATTTCGAAGAATTCTGTTCAGCAAATCGCATTGACCATAACTTCTCTTCTCCTTATATACCTCAATAAAATGGGACTGTAGAAAGGAAGAATAGGACCATAGTTGAGATGGTTCGGTCAATGCTGAGTGATAACAATCTACCAAAATACTTTTGGGGAGAAGCTGTTAACACAACCTGTTATATCTTGAACCGGGTTCTAATTCGCCCAATTCTTGAGAAGACACCCTATGAGCTTTAGTGAGGGTGCAAGCCTAAGATTTGTCATCTCATATCTTTTGGTTGTAAGTGCTATATTCTTAACACCAAAGAGCAATTAAGAAAGTTTGATCCTAAGTATGATGAATGTATATTTTTGGGATACTCAACTAATAGCAGGGTATATAAAATATATGTCAAGAGAATCGGCCTTTTGGAGGAGTCTATGCATGTAGACTTTGATGAAACTAACATTGTAGAAAGACATCCATCTGATGAAGATGAAGGAGTCCCTCGGTTTTGAAATCAACTTAGTATGCCACAAGCTGTGCTACCCAACTCAGCACAGAATCCCTCAGCTAAGGAAGCCAAAGAAGATGATGATCTTTCTATCAATTCCAACAATGGTAAAGATCAACCTCCACCTCAGCATCCAGTTGTCAATCTTTCAGTAGTTAATCCAAGTCTTCCAAGAGAGATTAAAGTCCATCGCTACCATCTGCTAGACAGTATAGTTGATCATGTTCATAATCTAATGATGATGCGAGGTCAGCTCAGTAGGATGATGAGTCATCCAACCTTCATTTCATTGATCGAATCTAAGAAGTTTGAAGATGCAGAAGGAGATGATTATTGGATGATCGCAATGTAAGAGGAATTGGATCAGTTTAATCGCAATGATGTTTGGGATCTAGTTCCTAAGCCTAAAGGGAAATCAATTATTGGCACCAAATGGGTTTTCAAGAACAAGCTAAATGAAGATGGTATTCTTGTCAAGAACAAGGCCAAGCTTGTTGCTCAAGGCTACAATCAGCAAGAAGGAATCAATTATGATGAAACTTATGCTCCAGTAGCTCGGCTTGAAGCCAATCAAATCCTTTATGCTTTCGCATCCCATATGAACTTCAAATTATTTTAAATGGATGTTAAAAGTGCTTTCCTAAATGGATTCATTCAAGAAGAAGTGTATGTCCGCCAGCCTCCAAGCTTTGAAGATGCAAAGAATCCAAAGCTTGGTATGAGAAAGCTGACCAATTTCTTGAAGAAAGCTCTTTATGGATTAAAGCAGGCTTTAAGAGTTTGGTATGAGAGGCTGACCAATTTCTTAATTAGCAAAGGATATGAAAGAGGAAAAGCTGATACAACTCTGTTTATCAAGCAAAGAAAAGAAGATGCGTTGCTAGTCCAAATATACGTTGATGATATTATATTCGAGGTAACTGATGAGAAGCTGTGCAAGGAATTCAACAAGCAGATGAAAAGCGAGTTTGAGATATCTATGATGGGAAAGCTCAATTTCTTTCTTAGTGTTCAAATCAATCAAATTGAGGATGGAATTTTCATAAGTCAGTCCAAGTATGCAAAAGAAGTCCTGAAGAAATTTGATATAGAACATTTGAAGCCAATGTCCACTCCCATGGCCACAGATACTATCTTGAGTAAAAATGAAGCTGGTAAACCAGTAGATAGAAAATTCTACAGAGGAATTATAGGTTCTCTCCTCTATCTCACTGCTAGTAGGCCAGACATACAGTATGTTGTATGCTACTATGCTCGTTATCAAGCTGATCCAAGAGAATCTCATCTTGGAGCTATGAAGAGAATTCTCAAGTACTTGCAAAGCTCAATTGAAGTAGGTCTGTGGTATCCTAGTAGTTCAGATTTCATTCCTAGGGGATTCACAAATGCTGATTATTCCAATAATCTCATCTATTTGTATTTGAACTAATTGAAACAAAGTTCAGAAGTTCATATAACTCACTTTCTTATAAACTGTTGTAAATCACACTAAGCTGAGGGTAAGTTAGTGTGAGGGAACTAGGTAATCTCATAAGGAAGGTACTTAAGAGAGACGAAGCTCAGAGCCTCAGATATAGAAGAACGGTACTTCTGTATTTGTATAGCTCAGTAAAGACTGTTGGAGGGTACTTCAGTCAAATCATTGTAAAGGGTTTACTTTTCACCAGAAGAAGAATTAATAGTGGATTAAATCTTGGACGAGAGTTTCCAAGGACTGGATTAGGCACAAGCTGAACTAGGATAAAACCTTTGTTTGCACTTTCCTTACTCAGCTCTTGTATTTTTGTGTTATATTAATTCCGCATCTAATAACACTAAAGCATACAAAGGGGATTCTAAGTAAAGAACACTTATTCAGAAGATACTTCAGAAACAACCTTCTGAAGTTAACAGTGAACTCGAAAAAGAGTCATTTACCCCCCCCCTCTGAACTATTTTACACCCTACTAGGCCCTACAATTGGTATCAGAGCTAAACTCACAAAATCAGATATAATATATCTTGAGTAAACGATTATTATGGGTGAAAATAGCATGAAACATCTGCCTGGAAATATGACCACACAGATACTCCCAGAAGGGTTGTCAGTGTCCAGACCCCCACTGTTCTTTGGATAGAATTATACATTCTGGAAAAATAGAATGAAAAATTTCATACAGTCACAAGATATGTATGCATGGCTCGCTATAGCCAATGGTCTATACATTCCAACATCCACTATAGATGAGGTTGTCTCTCCTAAACCTGAGATTGACTACAATGACTCTGATATAAAAAAAATTACGAAGTAATGTAGCTGCAATTAACTTTCTACATTGTGCCTTAGATGCTGCAGAATATAATAAGATCTCAAGAGCTCAAAAGATTGCAAGATTCACCAACATCATCAATGAGCTCAAAAGATTGGGAAAAAGTTACTTAGAAGAGGAGCAAGTAAAGAAAATTCTCAGAAGCTTAACTGAGAAGTGGCAGGTGAAAAAGACTGCCATAGAAGAAGCTCAGGATCTCATAACTTACAGGTATGATGAGCTTATCGGTTCATTAATTGCTCATGAGATTTCTATGCAGTACTTCCAAAAGAAAGAAAAATCAAAGCATGAAGCAAAGAAGGAAATAATCCTAAGAGCAGAAGAAGTCTGTGAATGTTCATCAAAAGACGATGAGGACATGGCCATGTTAGCTAGAAGATTCAAAAAATTCATGAAGAAGAGCCAAATGACTAGTCAAAAATTCCAGAAGAAGGGAAGCTTTCCTCAAAAGTCGAACTTTCAAAAGAAAAACAAGTTCAGAAGGTCTGAGGAGAAAAATAAAGGTGAAAATAAAAAACCCATAACTTGTTTTGAATGTCATAGGAAGGACATATTAAATCAAGCTACCCAAAGCTAAGAAAGGATAAAGGAAAGAAAGCTATGGTGGCAACATGGAGCAACAGTGAAGAAGAAAGCTCTGCAGACTCTTCAGAAAATGAAGAAATTACTCAATGCTTCATGGCTGAAGATGATATGTATCCAACAGTTGAGTCCTGGCATAGCAACACAGGGAAAATCTCATCTTCAAAAGGAAAATCTCAGGAAAATGATGAGGTAAATTCCAAACTCAATATTCCTAATGAAATCATGCAACTACTTGCACAAATTTTCAAGCAGATTAAAAAGAACAAGAAACAAATGAAGCTTCTAGAAGAAGATTTTGAAGACTTCTATATCCGAGATATAGCTAGAGATAACTCCACTAAAGCTATTCACAAGAGACAAGGAGAGCTTGAAATTGAGGTTGAGAATCTCAAGAAAAAATTGGTTCTGGTGGGAGTTAATGCTGCTAACCTCAGCAGAAGAGTAATGTTGGTAAAAGGACACATATCAGGCTAAATAACTCTGCCTATAAAATTAGTACCTAAGAAGAATGAACCTCCTCAACAGAAGGCACAACATCAGAAGAAGGAACATTCACAAGAGAAGAAGGATCCTCAGAAGATAAACACCTCTGTGAAGCAAAATGTTCAAAGGATATATCAAGGTGAATCCTCAGCTTCAAGATAATGGAGTTATAAGGAGTATGGATACAGGTATGATGTAGATAGTCATTAGAAAGGAGGCTTTCAAAAGATGAATCAGAGAAATTTACAAGCTAGAAGAAGAGTCATACCTCAGAAGTAACCACTTTAGGAACCTTTTGATCTCTGTCCATCTCCTAGAACTCTACAAAAAGAAAAAGTTAGAAAAGCTGTGAAGGTATTCTGCAACTTTTGTGGAAAGAAAAACCACACAACTTCTATATGTAAATTTAAGAATGGTTTTTATGATTCTTATGATTGGCCAAATCTAATTTATAATGCACCCGAACCCAAGGGAAAATGGGTTCGAAGATTTTAACCATTTACTTTTGCATGTAAGTCTTAGATCCACAGAAGGTCAACAAATCTGGTATATAGACAGTGGATGCTCAAGACACATGACAGGAGATGAGACATCATTCATCTCATTAGAATGTAAAAGATATGGAAGTGTAAGCTTTGGAGATAAAAAAAGGGAAAAATCATTGGCAAAGGAACCATTGGAGCAACAATCAAAATTGAAAAAGTCTCCCTTGTGGATGGACTAAAGTTCAATCTTTTGAGTGTCGCTCAGTTGTGTGACCAAGGAAGAAAAGTCATCTTTGACTCAGAAGGATGTTCTATCATTGATTGTAAGTCAAATAAAACTTTGATATATGCTCCTAGAGTCAATAATGTGTTCATAATTAATTTAAATGATAAATCAAAGAAAGATATATGTTTGATGACAAAAGAAGAAGAGTCATGGCTATGACACAGAAGGTTGGGATATGCTAACATGAATCTTCTGACCAAATTAGCCAAATAGAAACTTGTTGAGGGTTTGCCAAGCTTAAACTTCGAAAAGGATCACTTATGTAGTGCATGTCAGTATGGAAAGCAATTTAAGAAATGCTTTAAATCTAAATATGATTTTTCAACTAAAAGAGTCTTAGAATTACTCTATCTAAACCTGTTTAGCCTTGTTCTTCCCATAAGCATGGGAGGACATAGGTATACCATGGTTATAGTGGATGATTATTCCAGATATACATGGGTTATCCTGCTAAGTAGTAAGGAAGAAGCCTATGAAAGGTTCTCCAGATTATGTAACAAAATTGAAGTTGAACAGGGCGTCCTTCTGTCTAAAATAAGAAGCGATCATTGTAGAGAATTTGAGAATAAATTATTTGCTGGTTTCTATGATGCTAGAGGAATTGAACACAATTTCTCTGCTCCTCACACCCCTCAACAAAATGGTGTTGTTGAGAGGAAAAATAGAACCTTAGTTGAAATGGCCAGGTTAATGCTGAGTGACAACAACCTTCCCAAATACTTTTGGGTAGAGGTAGTCAATTTTGCCTGCTACATATTGAATAGGGTAAACATTAGATCAAGAATTGATAAAATGAAATTTGGAAAGGAAGAAACCTAAAATTGGGTATTTCAAAGCATTTGAGTGTAAATTCTTTGTACCTAAAAATAAAGAACAACTAGGAAAGTTTGATCCTAAAGTAGATGAAGAAATTTTTCTTGGCTACTCAACACATAGCAAAGCCTATAGAGTATTTGTCAAAAGAACAGCAACATTAGAAGAGTCAGTACATGTAGATTTTGATGAAACTAACCATGTAGGAAAAAGAAGAAGCTCAAAGGAAGATGGAGATTCTGTCTCACATAAACAACCCTCTGAGTCAACCCAAGGAGAAAAGTCAACAAAGGATGAACCATCTAAGATCAAGTTCTCAGAATATGAAGATGAAGAAAGACAACCAGAAGTAGTGGAGGCTCTTGTTCATCATGATCTGCCAAGAGAAACTACAACCAAGAAGAACCATCCTGAAAGACTAATCCTTGATGCACCTTAGAATCCTGTTCTCAACAAAAGATAACTCAGTAGAATGATAAGTCATCCAGCATTTATCTCCATTATAGAACCAAAGAAATTTGAAGACGCAGAACATGATGAAAGTTGGATGATGGCCGTGCAAGAAGAGCTAGACCAATTCACCAGAAATGATGTATGGGATCTTGTCCCAATGCCAAAGAACAAATCTATCATTGGCACTAAGTGGGTATTTAGAAACAAGCTTGATGAATAAGGAAACATAGTAAGAAATAAAGCAAGACTTGTGGCTCAAGTGTACAATCAACAAGAAGGGATAGACAATGATGAAACATTTGCTCCAATAGCCAGACTTGAAGCAATAAGAATTCTCTGTGCCTTTGCATCTCATATGGGATTCAAATTGTATCAAATGGATGTAAAGAGAACCTTCCTTAATGGATTCATCTAAGAAGAAGTCTAAGTCCAGGAACCTCGAGGTTTTGAAGACTCAAAGTTTCCCAATCATGTGTACAAGCTGAAGAAAGCCTTATATGGTCTGAACCAAGCTCCCAAAGCATGGTATGAAAGATTGAAAAGCTTTCTTACCTCAAAAGGATACCTCAAAGGAAAGATAGACACAACCTTATTCATCAGAAGAAGAAACAAAGACATCCTTCTTGTTCAGATCTATGTTAGTGACATCATCTTCTAAGCCACTAATGAAAGAATGTGCAAAGAATTCAGTACTCAAATTAAACTTGAATTTGAGATGTCAATGATGGGTGAATTAACCTTCTTTCTTGGTCTCCAAATCAAATAAAGTTCACATGGAATATTCATCAATCAATCTAAGTATACCAAGGAGATTCTAAAGAAATTTGGTATGGAAGATGGAAGGGAAATGTCAACCCCTATGGCTTCCAACACCATACTCAGCAAAGACTCAGAAGGTAAGAAGGTTGACCAGAAGATGTTCAGAGGAATGATTGGCTCTCTGTTGTATCTTACTACAAGCAGGCCTGACATTCACTATGCAGTCTATTATTGCGTAAGATACCAAAGTGATCCTAGAGAATCACATCTGAGCTCAGTAAAGAGAATCATTAGATATTTGCTTGGAACCATTGAAGCTGGATTATGGTATCCAAATAATGAAGATTTCTCATTAAAAGGATTCACTGATGTTGACTATGGAAGAGATCAATTGGAAAGGAAGAGCACTACTGGTGGATGTCATTTTCTGGGGAATAGCATTGTCTCCTTGTACAGTAAAAAACAAACCTCAATAGATCTATCCACTACAGAAACTGAATACATGGTTGCGGGAAGTTGTGTAGCACAAGCGCTATGGAACAAATAGCAATTCGAAGACTATGGAATCAAATCAGAATGCATAGAGATCCTCTACGACAACAAAAGTGCAATTGATCTGTCAAAGAATCCAATTCAGCATAGTAGAATGAAGCACGTCAACATCAGACACCACTTCATAAGAGATCATGTTCTCAAAAAAGATGTAAAGCTGGTATACATCTCTACAGAAGATCAAAGAGTTGATATCTTTACTAAATCTTTGAGTAAAGAACAATTTGCTTTCCTCAGAAGAGAAATAGGCATGAGCAACCCAGTGTGACTATTGCTCAGAAGATGATGTAAGTGCTTAAAAGAGTAACAAGTTCCAGAGGAAATATTCATCCTCTGAAGTTAACACAAATGATATGTTACAGAAGATCTAACTCAAGAATCACTTCATATTTCAAAATTCAAAAACCCGTTTCTTAAGCCGGATCTTTAGGTTAAAACTGTTCACATTCATCCATTAATCACCTCTTTGACGGTTACCTATATTTTAAACTGTAAATGCTGAAACCGTTACTGTTTGTAAATTGCCTTTCCATCCCTCTGAAACCGCCTCTATAAATAAGAAGAAACTATTCATCGTTTAAACACTTTACCAAAAATCGCAGAATCTCTCTAAAAATCCTTTCTTCTTTCAGAAACCCTAATTCTCTAAACCTTAGCCACAAAGATGGCAACCAAGAGAACTAGATCATCAAAAGTTGATTCTAAAGAGCAAGTCATCATAAAAATCCCTATACAGGTCAAATCCCTCAAACATCATTCCACAAAGATATCTTGGAGATGAATCATTCATTCAATTCAGTCCCTACAAAGAAACCATGGAGCTCCATCAGTTTAACACATGGATTAAGCTAAAGGAGCCAACCTATTCAGTAATAGTTCTTGAATTCTACAAGTATCTAAAGAATTATACAGTGAGCTAGGAGGAGCTCAAAACGGTAGTTAAAGGCACTGAGATCACAATTACTCCTACATTCTTAGCAACACTTTTAAATCTGAAGGATGAAGGTATCGCTCTCAGAAGGGGATGTGAAGATGTCCAAAGTTATAAAAGAAAAGCTTTCATGCTAGAAAGATGGATCGGTGAGAAGATCAGCACTCACATGCCTCAAGAGCCGAGGTATTGGCAATTTATAATGGCTCACCTTCTTCTCCAGAAAATGAATTCCACCAATGTAGTTTCAAGCTATGAACACTGCATCTTGGTGCACTTGGTAGAAAAGAAGAAGGTCAACTGGCCAGTCATTATAATGCAGTACATGCTTCACCCCAAATGCACACTTGGTGGTCTCATCAGTAGAATCGTGACTACATGTGGAGTGGACTGTTTAGAGGAAGATGGGTCTCTAGGAAGCGAGATTGTAAAGGAGACCTTTGAGAAGAAGGTAGATTATGGAATGAAATGGGATGGGGAGGGGGGCCTGAAGAAGGATATAATGAAGAAGAGAAGGGAGAAAGAGCTGAGGGCTGCTAAGAAGGGAGAAGGAGTAAAAGGGGTTGAGGAAGTCTCCCCCAAGAGGTAAAGGGAACCTGTGCTGAAATAGGAGGAAATTCCTAAGGTGAAAAGAAGCAAAATCAGCAGAAGTAAGGCACTTGCTACTTAGGGAGTATTAATAACTCCTGCTGAAGTGAATGAGGGAAAGGCCCAGGGAATTACATACTCTATGAATAAATTCCAATATGTGCCAAGGCCCTTAGAGGATTACAGCTCAGAAGATGAAGTGGACAACCAACCTATCAGCATATTGACCAAGAGGAAGAGGGGAGAATTTGATCCCAACATGGCAATTCCAAGTGAGGATGAGTCTGAATTTATAGAAGAGAAGGAAGAAGAGGCAGATAAAGAGAAGAAGAAAGCTAAAACCTATGGCGAAACCATCATCCTAAAGGATGATCCTGAAAAGGATGACATTATTAAAGCCTTAAACTAGAGCATAGTGGAGACCTTCACTCTTGTACCTCGCAAAGTGATAGTAGGAGACATAAGGATAGCTGCAAATGAAGCAAAGGGCTCTATCAGAAGGGAAGAAGATGCCTGCTCCAGAAGAGTTCACAAGCAAAATGAAGGAGAAGAGCACCTCGGAGACAGAGGAGGATGACTCAGAGGAAGTGGATGGTAAGGTCTTGGAAAGAACCTTAGTTGACTTAACCTACCCATAGGGGCTATTCCAGTGGCTCCAAGTCCAGTCCCTCCAAAGGTGGAGAATCCTACCAATTTCCTGCTGGAGAAAAAGCCACAATCTCTTCCTTTGGATCAGCAAAAGTCTATATTTGATCCATCTCATCTCTTCACTGCCAATCTTGAGACTCCATAAACGTTCCTGACTACTCCAGGAGGATATCCAACAGCTGACACAGATCCTCTTGAAGTAGGAGTATCTATCACTCAAAAGATATCAAAAGAGATTGAGGCAGAGGCTAAGAAAGCTGAAGCTACTGAGGAGCAGGATAAGACTGAAGAAAAGAAGGATGAAGTTGAAGAGAAGAAGGATGAAGTTGAGGGGAAGAAGAATGAAGACAAGGAGGAAGAGGCTGATAATCAATCTCTGCTGAAAGATAATGTACTAGAGGAAGACCCGTTCCTATCAGCTCTTTAGAAGGAACTAGCTTAGGGGACTATAGTGGCTGAATGGGGCGTTCAGCCATTAGCATTAGATCCTGCTGATGAATTCGTTACCATGGCCCGCTCTATATTTGCCAAACACAATATAAGGCTGGAGGATATAAGGGAGGAGGATGATAAGAATGGTGAAGATGAGAAGAGAGATGAAGTTCTGCTAGAGGATTTGAGTGAGGATGATGATGTTAAGATCATGGGGAAATCCAAGATTGAGTAGCAGCAGCAACAGCAGCACTCTTCTATTCCAAAGGGTCTGGTGGATCCTGACAGTTGCCTTACCTTAATCCCCAGACCTAAAGAACAAAGGATCTATGGGGATGAGTCTCTTGACAGTAGAGGATGGATGATTGGTGACATTGCTGAGGGAGGAAATCCCAACATCTTTGTTCCTGTTAAGTCCCTTCATCACATAGGGAAAACTCTTGATGATCTCCTTACTATGGCCCTTCACCTCAACAACTCAGTAGTGGATATCAAACTCGCCCCCTTTAATCGGTAGCTTGCCAGGAGCGTAGCCCTTATCTCTGAGCAGGCACAGATAATTATGGAAACTGCTTATGCCATTCCCCTTCCCTCACAAATCCACTCTGAACTTATAGAGCATCTGCAGCCTCTCCTAGAGAAAAGGCTCATTAATTACGTTGATATCCTAGAAGCGCTTCAAAAATTGAATGGGATAATGGAAGATGGTGAGAAGGGTCTGATGATAATCCATCATGAAGTTAGTGGGGTGAAGGAGATGCTCCAAAGGTAGATAGCAGAAGCAATCTCTACTCTGGGGATTTCCATTGAGCGCATATCAATTGAATACTCCATGGGGATGAAAAATGAAGTGCAGGTGCTAAGGACTCAGAATGCCTTCTGCATGTGGTAGCAGGAGAAGATCCAAAATAGTCTTGCTGAGATAGTGAAGCACATGAATAATTCAAAAGCTGAAACTCTCAAAGCTATTGCGTATTCAAAAAGGGAGTTGAAGTCTGAGATCTTCAAGGTTGTTGAAGATGCTCACAAGCATATCACTGAGATTACCTTTGCTCCGAAGAATAAGGTTGTTGATGAGTTAAAGGAATAACTAGAGAAGTATGTTACTGCCCTTACCAAGACCATAAATGAATCTAGAGACATCATGGTGGAAAGGAATGCAAGCACTTCAGAGGCCCTTCAGAAGAGCATTGATGGGCTTAGTAATACGTTTGGTGGCCTATCTCTCCACTCCTTCTTCTCACATGATAGTGAGATCATTCCGTTTCTACAGCATCTAGTGAATGGGCTAAACACTCAATGGATATGAAATCAAAAGGCTCTCCAAGTGATCCTTGAAAGCATCTTTCCCTCTATTCCCAGCAAAGCTGCAAGGCTGATTCAGCATTTTGTCCCTCCTCTTAAAGAAAATGCAAAGGCTGTTCAAGATGTCATCCAGAGGTTTGCGCTTGATGAGTAAAAGATAGTTGCTTAGCTTGTTGGTGCTGAGTGGAGGGAGAAAGACAAGCACAGCTTCAAGGAGATTTGGGAAAGATGGATGACTTCCAATCAACCTTCAAGCAGTGCCGTGGAGATAGATCAGCAGGAGGAGATAAAAAATGATGAATTCTTAGCCCTTAAAGAAAAACCCTTGTAAATGAATTTATTATAAAAACTTGTATTATAAAAACTTGTATTCAGAAGCACAAGGTTTCGTCAGCAGAGCCATGGATGCTCAGAAGCTATTAAAGTCAGATGGGGTATTAAAAATATCAGAAGATCACTCAAGAATCAGAATGTTAAAAAGCCCATCTGAGAATTGTAAAAGGTCAACTTAGACTTTCGATGCTAAAAGTCAAGAAAGCTGGTTTCGTATTTAATGCCACTACACGCTCTATTCTTCAGTCTACTACGAGATAAAAGTTGTTGCAATATCAAGAACAAATCTCACCTTCTATTCTGATACGGATCTGCAGTACAAAGTGGACCCCCCAAATCAACCTGATACAGCATGGCGCAGATCAGAGTTGGATGAGCTACTCTAATAGATTGTTTAACGGAAACAATATTGGGAGACAACGGTAGAATTCCTAGCAACGGTCCAAATATCAACGGAAACATTCTATCCCTCTATAAAAGGATGATTTCCGCTATTAGAGAATGTTGACAAATCTTAGCAAAAGTATTCAAGAGTGAACCAATTCTCAATCTACTTACAACCTTCTCATAGCAAACATTCAAATCTCATCTGTTTGTATTTGAACTAAACTGAAACAAAGTTCAGAAGTTTATATAAATCACTTTCTTATAAACTGTTGTAAATCACACTAAGCTGAGGGTGAGTTAGTGTGAGGGAGCTAGGTAATCTCATAAGGAAGGTACTTAAGAGAGATGAAGCTCAGAGCCTCAGATATAGAAGAACGGTACTTTTGTATTGCTATAGCTT
>CATIWQ010217047.1:0-16071 GCA_949673415.1 Euphorbia schlechtendalii
GATATCACATATGTTTGATTTGATTTTAGCGAGGCCCGTGTGGCCTAATTAAAACATCGATGGTTTAAAGTTGTTATTTTAAATAAAAATAGTTCATTTTTATTTACACGTATGTTGATCAATTTTATTAGTGAAAATGATTGCATGGCGTAAAGTGAGGTCTGTAATCCGGGAATAATTTTAATTCCCTTCGTTGGGGTATTCTAACATAAAAATTAAAAAGAAATAAAATAAAAGATTGAGATGAAGAGAATTATTACAACATTTACAACAATAAATAAAATAATTCCTAGGTTCATAAAAAAATCAGAAAGAGATGAAGCAAATGATGAGCTCGGAATTCGTAGTTCTAGGAACTCAGAGGCTTACCCTTGCGGTACGAATTCACTTCGACGTATCCGTTCAATCCCCGGGAATGTTCCTCGTTCATATTGATTTAATTGTAGTTTAATTGGAAAATACGTGTTTATTTATCCAAAAGATAATCAGACTCGGGTTCTAAATTTATTTTAGACTCGAGAATATCTGAGGATTTAAGAAGAAATAAATGAAGAAATTTGAATAAAAGATGAAGAGATTTGGGATCCAAAAGTGTTTAAGATCCAAGAAAATATTAGAAGAAAACAAAATATTTGTAGTATTTGTCTATGTTTTTTTTATCTGAAGAAGAGAATTTTCTCTGAATTTTCAAGCCCCTTTAATCCAAAAATGTCCGAATATTTATAGAAAAATCCAGGAAAATCAAAAAAAGGCAAGAAATACCTCACCAAACTGGTTGACGAGCTTGCTAGAGAGGCTGGTGATCTTGCCAACCCCTTTGGCGAGGCTGGCCAGCCTCGCCAATAAGTCTTGCAAGCTCGCCAGACTCATTGGCGAGGCTCGCTAAGGAGTTTGGTGAGCTCGTCAAACTCCTTGTAGAGGCTTACCTCGCCAGCGGGTCTGGCGAGGTTTGCCAGACCCATGGCGAGCCTCGCTAGTGTCTAGAGAGGTTCACCAGATCTTTAGCGTGCCTCGCCAGAGTTTGGTGAGCTGTGCATCACCAAATATCAGCGAGGCAGGCTCCGAATCTGGTTCTTGGTGGTGTTTTTGAATTTTTTTATAAATTTTTATGTTTTTTAGTTAATTTTTGAATTAAAGTCCTTTTAAATTTAGCGACGAGGAAGACTCCCATTTGAAGATCATTGGACAATCGAAAGTTGTGTGATTCAAGGATAAATATCCCGAAAAGCCATCATCATTGAACGAGCGAGCTGGAACAAAATCCCATGCTCACAGCTACCCCTCGTGTGATCATCAATGGTTGTATTACTAATATGATCACATAAAAAGAGCATAGGGATAGAGAGAATACCTGACCAGTGTGGTTGGTGACTTCTTGTTCCCAATTGGTGATAACATAAGCCTTCCTTTCTGGCATTATGTCTTCATAGGGTTGTCCATTTCTTTCTTTGGAATCCCTTCGGTACTTTGTGCCCCTTGTAGGCGGGTTGATCGTTTCTTTCTACAGCATCCCTGTTGTAGTCGGCAACCGTTTCATTCTTCGGTTGATAAATGAGGCTGTTTCTTTCTTCCGCCATCGAGATAACAATTTTCTCCTTCGGTTATGTTTTGAATTTCCTTAATAGGTTGTTGACTTGTTTCCTATAACAAATCATGGAAAAGTATAATGTTAATACATTTTATGATGAATGTTTTAATTATTTGATTGAGTTTATGCAAAGCAAAAATTTTTGCCCCTTCAATCAAAAATTAAAACATGACAAATAAATAAATTTAATAGAAATTCAGGGATGTCCCGAGAACCTCTTTGTTGTAGGAGGCTTTTGTTGCAATGTTGACTTTAGGCTTGAGTGGGCCATCGTCTTGTTTGTAGGTTCCTCATATAGTGTTGCCCCAGCTTGACATCATCTTTACTTGTAAATGTCATGATGTAAATGTAATGTATGCATGTTTTTATGCATGATAAATATTTATCATATGAAGTATGTTCGCTTGTTATAGGCAACGTGGGCTTCATCCATTGAAGAGAATTCTCTTGTGCTGGTGCATGGTTACCCCTATGACTTATCTTGTTAGGGATTCCATGGACGACTCCCTCAAAGTGACGACCATGGGTTCGTTGAATCAAGTTCAAGTTCATAGCTTGGATCTGATTTGAGGAAAGTTTGGATGAGTCATTGATCCCACATTGTGTTCGGTGATGATCGTTGAAGTGTTGGAGGTATGTACAGTTCCAAGAAGGAGATGATGAATGTGATATTTCTTTGGTTCTAATTTCTGCATAGATCGCCCTTGCAGGTTTTCGATCTATCGAACCTTGTCTTAATTTTTCCCTGGATCACCTTTTCAAGTTTTCAATCCAGCAGACCCATCTTTATTTTTACTTTTTTCATTTTTTTGGATGTCTACTTGCGATATTCTACCATTGGCATGCAAGCAATCAAAATAAGCATATGCATAAAGATTCAGCAAAAATGACAATTCATTGATGAACTTAACAAGGGTATAAATGTTTCAAATGATTTGACTCCTGCCATCAATTAACCCTTTCAGGTTTTCGAACCAATGTGGATCTCTCGATATCCTAAGTTTTACCTGAGTGGCCCTTTTCGGGTTTTAAACTCAGCGGGATATTCTTTTTCTATTTTGAAAAGAAACCTAATTTTTGCTCAACTAACTGAGTGTTAATTGACAGGCTAATTACGAATTTATTTTTTGTTTGTACTACTTTTTTATAGATTTATTTTTTCACCTATGCATGATAGCAATTGTGTAAGACTTGGTCAATTTGGTGGACCGGTCATCATCGATGTCCATAATTTTAGTTGTTTTCTCGTTCAGCGTTTCTGATCGATTGGTTGGTGCTCATGTTTCTTTGCTGGCTTGAGGTGTATGTGATGATGAGTCTTGATCATCGGTGTTTCTTACGATGATTGCCCCACAAATGGTAACAAGCCATGTGAAGGAATTGTTGACATGTTCAACAATTTGACTCCTTTTTGTCTTTAGTATTGACTCTTGTTTGATTATCCCATGAATGATGGTGATCCTTGTGAAGGAGTTGTTGACGTGTTCAACGATCTGACTCCTTCTTTGTAGCATTGCACCAGTTTTTTGGTCCCAACTTGCTTGGTCAACATTTTGGCATGATTCTAGATCCTATCCTTTTGATCTTTGCGTGCTTCGTTCTCTTGGTTGAGTCAGTGGACGTTTTGTGCTTAGAGATCTTTCCATTGATCTTTCATCCTTGTGTGATGAGGTAATTGCTATCATGCGTCATCTAAGTACATGTATTTATCTCTCACTTTCTCTTAAGAGTTAAATCATTTGAATTTATTATGGGGAATCCATTTATACCCAAATTAATTTCATGAAATGATGTGTTACATGTGCTAAACACAGTATGTATATGTTTATGAGAAAGCGTGATGTCATTGATAGAATATCGAGCAAGTAAACAAAGTTCAATTTATTCAACAAATAATTCAAAAGCCCCGTGGGCAAAGTAGCTTAAAGCTAAATTATTACATAATCATTCCTCATGCTAGCCACCCCCAGAAATATCAATGGATTTGAAGTGCTCTATTCTATCTACCTTTTCAAACACTTATTAATAGCTCGAGAAGATGTCTGATCCAAACTTGTTCCTGTATGATGGCAGTGCACCATCCAGAAGCTTGGTTATCATCTATGGTAGAGTCAAGCGATCCCTAAGCCTAACTTGTTTCACCATCCAACGCACATAGTAGGATTTGAAGCTCTCACCCTACCTTTACCTTATAGCCTCCAGATGTTGCATTGTAGTTTCCATCTAAGAGTTGAAACCATAATTCTCCAGCATAGCTTGAGCGAGGCTATTCCAATTGGTAGCTATGTCCAGCAGAAGGTGGTTGTACCATTCGTTGACTAGGTTGTCCAAGGTGATGAAAAAGAGCTTAGCCATCATTTGGTCGCTAACCCTCAATGCTCTCATCACCGTTTAATAATCTGTCAAGTGAGTACACGGGTCGCCAGATCCTACGTACTTCTCAAACTACGGTATTGCGAAGTTTGGGGGCAAGCTATCATCATCCCAGATTATTGATTGTGCAAGGTATGTGTTCCTTAGGTGACCATCGTGAGTAGCCAAGAACTATTGCCATAGTTCCACCATCCTTAGTTGTTGAAGGATGGCATTCCCTCTGCTTGGATAAGAGCCATATTGCCCCTGGGGATATACCACAAAATAGGGCAATTGTGGTGCCTAGAATTGTGAGGTGACCGACGTACTCTAGTTGGGAATAAGCTGTTGGGTCACTCCTTGGTAAAAAGGACCTGGTGCAAATGCCGGCTGCCCCATTTATCCCAGGAAGAATTGGGGAGGATTGGAAAAGTTATATCCTGGCTGCCCAATCGGAGTCTGGTTCAACTGATTTTGTCTTACCCTGAACAGATTAAAGGTAGTTGGGGGCACCATGTGTGAGGTGGGGGTTCCCCTGTTGGATTGACATTGTTAAGGGTGACCTCCAAGTTGGTCATTAAATTCTGGGCCATCCTGACATGCTAGTAAATGAGCGATGCTAGCTGTTCATTGTTAATAAAGGCATTCAAGGCAACTGCAATCTTGGTTCTCACCGATGACTATTGAGAATTTTATCTTGTAAGGACAGGGTGATCCTCTCCCGTTCTTTCTTCTCTCTGATTGGCCATGATCGACGTGCGCTGAACTAAATCCGAGTCTGAACCCGAGTCCTTGCTTGAGTTAGTGTATGGAACCCCCTCTAGATTGGCTACAATTGGGCAAACGTAGACCAGGCGATGAGCAGGCCTCTTCCAAGAACCCTTTGATACATGAGCAGAATATTAGACCATGCATGTAAGATTCATGATACGAGTCATGATGCGGGAAATGCGTGAGATGTTAAATGTTATGGCTGCATTCAGAAGGGGTTAGCATGCCATGATGTGAAAAACATATATGTTAATTCATTTAAAACAAACAAGTTAGTTGTTACGTAAAGTTGAAAATATGTGGAAATGAAAATCCAACAACAGGGGTTGGATTTGAAACCTGTACAATATCAGTGTGACATCTTAACATGAGAGATGTGAGTGAGGTGACTAAGTTACCTATGTGGTAATAGGTCAATGATTTGAGGTTTTGTAGTATGACTAGCTCTCATGGAATTAGAAGGTTAAAATTGTTTCGGGTAAGTAGTGTGACATACCCTAATAAAATGAAAACAACTACCGTATATAGCTACCTAATGAATGATTTGGTTATTTTGCCCAATTAGGGCGGAGTTTTTGGATACCTACGTGGTATGTGTTGATACGTGAATTATTGATTCGTGTGGGCGAATGATTCGGGTATGAAGCATATACCCTTGAAGATTTGGTAAAATAAGTAAGTTCGCTCCGTGTGGGCTTAGGTTAGGACATCAACTGGGATATCCTTTAATGTGGAAAATGGTTTAGGTAGGTATTTTCCCCGTTTAGGCTTTTGGTGTGTGTGATTGCCTCGTGTGGGCTATGGATCGGATGTTGAGTGGACATCTCAAAGGTAATGTGTGGGATATGTTATTGCCCCTTATGGGCTAAGTGTCAGACGTCAAGTAGACATCACTTAGTAAAAGAGAAGTATGTTTCCCATGCGTAGGCTAATAGTGGGATGTCAAGTGGACATCTCACTGAAATGGGGTAAGTGATGTTTCTAAGTGGTGTTATGTTGTCCTAGTGTTAACTAATCCTGAGTATGTGTGACGCCGATGATGATGTGAAGATGCTATGTTACATCATTTTGACATTATGAGTGTGTATGTTCGAGTGTCTGCACTAAGATCCGTTGTTAGCATGACATTTGTACAATAATAAGTACGTAGCACATAGCATGCAATGTCCAAACTTCCAACCATATAACTCCCACGTGTAGGTTTTTTTTGCTAGTCTCTATCCTAAGTTTGGTTCATCTTAGTACCATGAAGATACTAAGGAATGGACCTGTAAGAAAAATATAATGCATTGTCGTTTGTTGGGTAACACCCTGGGGAAAATGCCTATGGTTTATTTACATGAGGTTTGTAAATGGGTTGTTGATGTAGAAGGTTCTTGTTGCACTAAAATACACTCCTAGCCTCTAACGAGGGAGGTATATCCGATATAGCAACAAGTGCTCCACCCGCTTAAGTACTATCTTTTCTCAGGGAGGCAGATTAGTACCAGGGAGAGTTTTGCGGTAATAAGGGTACCTTAGACTTATGGGCTAATCCCCTCAATTACAATGCGTTATTTATGAATATGTCCTAATTAAGAGAAAATGGAATAATGTGATCAATAATTTTCAGCACTTATCCAAAATCTAAAACCATTGAAAAATAAGTTTTTAGAAAAAATCCCAAGCGAAGTCGCCACTGTAAGCGGACGACATGTAGCAATTGGCCGAGAGCACGTGGAATGAGAGGCGCGGTCCACTAGGATGTTTAAAAAGAACCACCAGGTCGGGGAATAGGGAAAAAGGTTGAAAGAGAAGGCGAAAATAATTTTAGATCGGTTCGAACCTGAATCCGCCGTCTCTTAGTGTGGAGTCACCACCTGGATTAGCTCTTTCCAGGAATTAGAGTCCTGTGAGGCTTAATGTCCGGGGAACGGCCCACTAAGACACAGAGATTTGGGTCTGGGATAAGTTTCTTATTTCTTAAGTGATCACATTATATTACATCTATAGAAAACCATATTTTCTTAGTTATGCATATTCGCACTTAGGTCATTTTTAGACTTTATATGCATGATTCAAGTATTGCAAAATAATAAACCATCCACAAGGCAAAATATAAACCATCTACAAAGCATTAAGTAAATGCGGAAAATAAAGATTACACGGCTTCCAAAAATAGGGGGATGCAACCACCTGCTAACCTATTAATTACATTTCCCAAAAAAAATGAAATTGCGATACCTGAAGGGAACTTAAAATCCTAAACATACATCTAACCTGCATGCACAAAGGTTAGCACAGGGGATATCACATATGTTCGATTTGATCTTAGCGAGGCCCGTGTGGCCTAATTAAAACATCAATGATTTAAAGTTGTTATTTTAAATAAAAATAGTTCATTTTTATTTACACGTATGTTGATCAATTTTATTAGTGAAAAGGATAGCTTGGCATAAAGTAAGGTCTGTTATCCGGGAATAATTTTAATTCCCTTCGTTGGGGTATTCTAACATAAAAATTAAAAAGAAATAAAATAGAAGATTGAGATGAAGAGAATTATTACAACATTTACAATAATAAATAAGATAATTCCTAGGTTCACAAATAAAAAAAACACAAAGAGATGAAGCAGATGATGAGCTCGGAATTCGCAGTTCTAGGAACTCATAAGCTTACCCTTGCGGTATGAATCCACCTCGACGTATCTGTTCGATCCCTGGGAGCGTTCCTCTTTCATTTTGATTTAATTGTAATTTAATTGGAAAATACGTGTTTCTTTATCCAAAAGATAATCAGACTCAGTTTCTAAATTTGTTTTAGACCCGAGAATATCTGAGGATTTAAGAAGAAATAGATAAAGAAATTTGATTAAAAGATGAAGAGATTTGGGATCCAAAAGTGTTTTGGATCCAAGAAAATATTAGAAGAAAAGAAAATATTTGTAGAATTTGTTTGTGTTTTTTATCTAAAGAAGAGAATTTTCTCTGAATTTTCGAGCCCCCTTGAATAAAAAATTGTTCGACTATTTATAGAAAAATCCCAGAAAATCCATAAAAGGTAAAAAAGTTTGGCGGGGTCGCCAAAAAGTTTGGTGACCTCACCAAACTGGTTGGTTGCCAACCCCTTTCGCCATTTCTAGCCAGACTCCCTGGCGAGGCAAGCCTCGCCAGTGTCTGGCGAGGTTCACCTGATCTTTGGCGTGCCTTGCCAGAATCTGGCGAGGTTCGCCAAGCCTTTTGGCGAGCTATGCCTCACCAAATATCGGCGAGGCAGGCTCCGGATCCAATTCTCGATGGTGTTTTTGAATTTTTTTGTATATTTTTTAGTTAATTTCTGAATTAAAGTCCTTTTAAATTCAGCGACAAGGAAGACTCCCATTTGAAGATCGTCGGACGGTCGAAAATTGTGTGATTCGAGGATAAATATCTCAAAAAACCATAAATCATTGAACGCGTAAGCTGGTACAAAATCCCGTGCTCACACTTTCCCTTCAAACAAGGTTTGCATGCCTCATAGGATTCCCTTTCCATTAGCCCTGAGTCACCACATTTGTGCTACTTAGTTAAGTGAGTCTCATCAGAGTAGATAACAACGCCACAAATATGAAGATTTCTCATGTCAACTTCGATTTCTTAGCAATATTCATAATTAGAATTTCATTTTTAGTATCTAGAAGATAAATTCCATTCAAACATATTCCACAAGCATAAAAAATATTATCATGCTGAATTTGACAATTATTATTGGAAAATAAAATCTCAAATCCTTCTGTTGCTAACAAGCAACATAAATAATATTCTTTATAATTGTAGGAATGTAATAACAATTATTCAAAACTAAAACAAGGCCACTATGTAAGTGAAGGCTATATTTCCCTACAACTATTGCAGTAACCCTCTCCATTTCCAACTCTTAGGTCCATTTCCCTCTTTGTAAGATTCCTACTATTCCGCTGCACTACAAATTTGAGCATCACAACCAGTATCCAATACTCATGTAGACTTATAAGGAACTGTGGAGAATCTCTCTAGTATGAACATACCTTCAGAAATTTGAGCAACAACTTTCATCATTATCTGATGAGCTTGTTCCAAGAGAAATATTTTCCCTCTTCAGATCCAACCACTTCATGAGATTTCGCTTAACTTTTAAACATTAAAGTTTCTTGAAATTACATCCTCAACATTCACTTGCTCATTGAGTCTATTTCTAAACTCAATCTCAAATATCTCAAGCCCATGAGCTATATGAAAGTGCAGTTAGGAGAATACTCCTTAAGCATCTCCTTGAAAGAATCATATTTATTGGGTAATCCCCTCAATACCATTTCTCTCAAGGACTTCTCACTTTACCTACTACCTAGCTCCCTTAACTACTCAGAGTTATCATATATGTACATAACCAACTCTACTACTTAGGTGTCTCCTTGTAACTAACTATGAAATTGTCTGCTTTCTAGACTTTCCACCATATTGACACAATGAATCATGGTTTCGACATCCAAACCTTTGTGCACGTGTGTGTACTTCAAGAGCATGTTGGCTAACATGAGCTTTGCAACAAACTTACAATTTCCTTTATGCCTCTCATAATCAATCATCTCACGTGCAACAACATTCTTGCTGGGATGTTTGGGACTTGGATCATCTAAAACATAATCCAGGTAATAATTCTGAAGAACTGTTCAGATAGTACCAAACAAGTTATTGAAGTTATGAACAACATACTTTATGTTGTTTAGAGGACCAATATCAATACAAGTACTTTCGTTAATAATAATATTCAACCTATATATAAGATAGAAATTGTTCAGACATTAATATAAGGTCTTTAATTAAATACATATTTCCTATAATTTTATCAACATTCAAATAGCCCCTTCTATTAAATTCAGGAAAACCTAATGTGAGCACGAGATTTCAACCCCACTCGCGAGTATGAAGATGAGTTGTAATTTATTTTCTTAACTCGTCTTTCACTTTGACATGGTCTCGAACATCCTTGAAAGAAGCTCTTTTTGTTTCTTTTAAAGCTTAAAAAGAACCTTCCTTACACCAAAATAGGCCCAGGTTAAACCCAATTCAGGCCCAAACGCATAATGTTCACATCTAATAACATTAGGAATATCGATGTCAACTTTGGGAATGTCGATGTTGATGTTGCCACATAGACACTGACATCACCTTCTTAGCAGCAATAAAGTGAAGTTTTTCTAGAATTTTAATGCTCTAATAGTCTCTCTAGGCCCCTTACACCTTAATTTAACATAAGCCACACTCCCTATACTATAGGGTGGCATGACAGGACCCTTCATGTTAATGGATGGGACATGAGAGGAGGTCAAAAAGAAAACTTCAAAAGGCTAATGAGTAAGTTTGTTTATTTCTGTTTGAGGGAAGCTCATATAAAAAAAGGGCATCAAAGAGGGAGGGAAAAGGAGGATACTTTCGTGCACATAAGTGCAAGAGGGAGAGTTCAATCAAAAGGAAAAAAAAGCTTACGTTTGAGAGCGTAAACTTATGTTCTTGAGTGAAATATCAAGTCTAAAACATCCAACAATTTGGGATTTCAAGTAGTTTAGTTTAAGTACATGCAAATAGCATGAACTTGGGTCTCTTAAGTTCATTTATTCATCATTTAAGTAATCTTGAAGTTAAGTCACATACTAAGAAAACTTAAGCTTTAGAAGTAAACTAAGAAAACTTGAGGTTTAGAAGAAATATTTTCTGCAAGTTCATTTTTATGTATCTTATGAGAAAGTTGAGTTCTTGAAGACTTGTCTTTGAAAAATAATCTCGGGGATTCAAAGATATGACTATCACTGTCTTTCATCTATCATTCAGTTACTACACTATTTGGAACATTTCCCTCTGATTCAGAGTGCAACGAAAACTCTATTTAAAGGATTTTGACATCAAATCAACCAACAAAATGAAATAAGGAGAGTTTCTTAGAGGAATTCATGGACCTTGAAGAAATGGATTCAAGACTACAGGGTAAACCTTTGAGTTCCTATAGTCCAGGCTTTCATTTACGTGCTTGTTTGATGCGTGATATGTTTTCGATTATTTTTATTTTTCATGTATCAAACTATTTTGTTACTTAAAATTTTATTTTTAATATTTTTTTAAATTTTATTAAAATCATAAGAATCTCCACATCATGAGATTTCCGAAATGACAAAGATCGCTAAAAATGAACAAGTATATCAAAAGTTATGAATTTCAAAGTTTTGTATAAATTTGTTTCGATTTCCTAGGCACAATGTTACTATATTCAGTTCTGGGTTTGATGAAGACTTTTCTCATGCATTTCATTTCTTTATTAGATTCCTTAGATCATGAGATTTCTGAAATGATAAAGATCACTTTATACGGATAAGTATAAATAAATTTATAATTTTTTGAAGTTACATAAAATCATGGTTCTCGGTTTTGGACAACGTGGACTTTTTGTGTTTTTTCTATTTAAATCTATTTTTAATACTTGATTTTATCACTTTCAGTATGTTAAAAACATCATGAGATTTCTAGAATGATAAGAATCGTTTGTATTCGATAATCGTAGTAAAAGTTATAATTTAAGAAGTTTCATTCTTTGTTTTACTATTTTCTGTAGTTTTTCATTGTTATTCTGCAGGTCTAGATCCTTGACATCACTAATGGCATTGCAAAATTTGGTGTTGGCATTGGGGAAATGAATGTACTAACTTTACCAACATCGGTATCGACCTCTCCTTGATAGATTCACATATTTGTTTCTTTTCGCTCCGTTTCTCTCTGTTTGAGTACAAAATGACCTGCTGAGACCTCTCTTGACTTGGAAATGCACCATTTTTGGTAACCAACTTTTACATAGAGCTCATGCAAAAGTTATATACGAGTTATTGAAGTGTTAATATATAGATTAAGGTTTGGAGTGGTAACGGAAGAGCATTGGGTCATCCATATTGGTATCGCCCTTCATTGGGGTATTCGGTAACGGATATGCATGACATCATTACCTTTGTTACCCCAAATAGTAGCTATGTAAGACATATTTGACCTAGAATTATATTTCTATGCTGTTTTAAGTCACCTCACGAAGGGAACTCAAGTTCTTGGATAACAGTTCACATGGGCATTTTCACTAATAAAATGAGCAACATACTTGAACATAAAAATGAATCATTTTTATAAGACAAGGACTACATGATTTTCATCATTTTATTTTGACCACATGAATCTTAGTAATATTTTGGTACATTGGTACATGATTGTGTTGTGAAAATATTTTATCCTAACCTTTGTGGATGTAGGTAGAATAGGTAAAATGTATGTTAAGATTTATATTCCTTCGGGTACCGTAATTTAAAGCAAATGTATTTGTTAGATTATTTTTATAATTGGACATTGATGCATCTATTTACCTAGATCTCATGTATCTAAGGCCATTTGCATCCCCCATCTGAATATGTAAATAATTCCCCTTGACTAGGCACGCTTACTTTCCTAGGTGTTGACTTTTTGCACTTATTTACTACTTTCTGTACGCGTGTTAAAATGTAATCCGAAAATAACTTAGTATAGAATATCATGATATTGGAATAAGGTAACAAACTGCCTAATATGACTTAAATAACAACGAAATAAGTAACTCATTTGAACCTGAATCTCTATGCTACTGTATCATTAGGCTTAATGGATCTATGTTATACCAAATTTTCCCAAAGAGCTGATCCCGATGGCGACTCTATATAACATAGACTAGAGGTTTAGGTCTCGAGTATTCAATATTTACTCCACATCATTAACCACTTTCTGAAAACCCCAGGTGATCGTGCAGGCAGAACTTTGTCCTCTCATAGTGGCTACTCTGCTGGGGATTTCTTCTTTCATTTTAAAACTTATAAGTTTGAAAGATTTTTATGAGTTAGTGAAAAGTCATTAATTATGTTAAACCATTTTCCAAGACTATAACACTCCAAAAAGCATATGCATTATATGGATTAGCCATAAAGGTTAAGGTATCTTATTTTAGTGAGAAGCTTGCAAAAGTATCACTTATGATCCCCTGTTGACCAAAGATGCCTAGCGAGTAGATCACCTGTTGCTATATCGCATGTACCTCCTTCATTAGAACCTATTTAGAGAGAGGCTTGGAGTGTATCATAATGCAACAAGTGCCTTCTACATCAATAATCCATGACCAAACTCCTATAAGGAACCATATAAACTTCCACTAGTGTGCGGTAAAACAATTACATCTTTCTCTTATGCATGTTTAAACCTTAATATCTTTGTGTTATTGAGATGAGCCAAGCATAGATTTAAAAGCTTAATCCTTACACATGGGAGATATAAGATTGGAGGAAGTACGTTGCATGCTATGTGCTATGTGTTTACCAGTTCCCTTATCATCATGTTCATTTGTATATAGCATCATGCTAATCATCATATTTTTTGCAGAAACCAATATATGCACACAAATGTCATATTAAGTCAAACCTTGTATTGCACTAATACCGGTCACCTAGTTTTAGACAATGAGCTAAGATACCATCACTAAGATAGGGGTCATAAATTCACCAATTTTAGTTACTTAACACCCGAACCTTAGCTGGCACAAACTAGTCGATTTCTACAACCATGGGTATAACACATTGTTTACCTGACCTCGCCCGATCACGCAAATACCAAAGGAAACCTATACACGGCATGAGAAGGAGCCATAGTTGTGAATTCTCAAATTTAAAGCCCATTACCACATGGTAAGCGATGATTAAAAAAATGTCACCTTTATGATTATAATGTCACATCGATATCATTCTGACTCTTAAAACCTAAAAGCCTATTACCAAACCGGTATTACAAAAACCTTTTGAACTTCACCTTTGATATCACATTGATGTCGCATTGGCCTAGAGTCATTACCACATGGATGGGATTTTATCTTTGTTAGACATGATGCATATTTTAGAGGAAATTAAGGTGATAAGTCTTTGTTAGTTAATAATGTACAAACAGTTTTAGATTATTGTTATTAATAATAAGGCATCTTTGTGATACATCAAGGATTATTTTAAATTGTATCTCGCTAATGTTTTATATATGTTATTATGTATATGTATATGTTCATTGATAAGACAAAGTCCATGACTATTTCATAGCTTGAAAATGAGAGGACATGGTGGGAGGTGTGTGGTGTGAGAACTGCACACATGTGTTACTATGAATAGTCTAAATATCCCTAGTCATAGTTTCATGGAGACTGGACATCAATGAAGTAGACAGACTAGCATGGCTTGCTCCTTGGACTTGATCCAAGCAGTTGATCTCATGAGCTAAAGGTGTTACCTTGAGTTAACATATGAATGTATTTGGGTGATACATTGGAAACTGCTAAAAGATAGACACTTAGAAATAACTATATTTACGTGTTGATGTCATGTCTTATTCCAGTAGCAGTACAAGTATCCTAAAACCTGAGATGTTGGTTATCTTACATGGGAGTTTCTATTCTTTGGGTCACACTTATTTATACCGTGGTGATTAGGATGATACGGGGGATTACGGCTATAGTGATGATCAATCATTGGTAAGCCGAGTAGTCAAGATGGGATCCATCGCTCCTGACATAGTGATATAATGGGATTTGTACCTTAAGGCCTCTTATTGAAATGACACACTCATAAACCTCTTATCTGAGTCTGACATTGATAGAACGAGTTTCTAGTCTATCTCAATTCATAATGGTGAGTGGTGTTCTTCTTGAACAAGTTCAATTCTAGGATTGTTACGGCTATTACATAAGCTAACACTTCTGAACTCAATAAACCATATGGTACTTAACCTAATGGAAGGAGTGTATTGTACCGGTTACTATTATACAACCGGATCAAGTCACATGCACATGATGTTTCAAGTATCAGGGGATCATACACCTTTTCTAGAAAGCCCATTTGATCATCTAGAGTTATCGGGTTCCATATCAGTCTGGAACATAGAGCTTAAAGGTTCTCGGATGGGAAGCCAAGTTTAGATTAACCTCTAGCAGCTCTATATTTCGGGATCCTATAAGGTGACACACATTGGTTCTCTACCAGACTAAATAAAGAACTTTTAGATGAGGTTTATACCGAGAATAAAAGAGAGAGTCAAATTCAATTTGGATGGACCAAATTTTGGTCAGACCAATATGTCAAGAAAGAAAGGGGAAAAACCAAACCAAAGGGCTGCGAGTGGATCTTGCTAGAAATCACGCAAGAGTCTGCAAGGAAAGCCTATAGGTGCGCCAAAAGCGCTCACGGGCTTATCAACTTGCAAGTAGTGCGCTCGCGGGCTTGTAAACTTGCAAGAGCTTCTTGGTAATGCTTGCGAGAAAACCTGCAAGCTGGCATGGCAAGATAGCAGCCCTTGCAAAAATTTGTAGGACTTGATTTTCTGAATTCAATAGAAGGGGCTATTTAATGTCAATAAAATAGTAGGAATTATGTTTAGTTAAAGACCTTATATTAAATGCATGTACATCTACTAATGTCTGAACAATTTCTATCTTATATCTACGTTGAACAATGAATCTAAACATGAACACTAACATTGATAAGAATTCATTTGGCAACAAAGTTTTAAAAGGAGATAATTTTCATGAGTGGTTCAAGAATGTGAAAAGAATCCTAAAAAGCCTTTGTTTGGATTATGTAATAGATTATAAGTATCTTGAACTCCCTAGAAAAGATCCTTTCATTCATCAAAGGATCTATGCAAAGACATGGACTTGGAGTCTATACTTGTATAACTCGTGATGATAGATGAACCAAAAAGATTCATGTTATCTGCTAGTCTAGGAGCTGACACCTTAGTAGTTTAGTTTGCCATGACTATTTATGATAATTCTGAATAGTTAAGGAGAATGAGAATTACTTATGATCAGGAGGCCTTGAAATGGATTGTATTGAAAGGTCTACCTAAAAGGTATGATGATTTCAAAACAGAATTTCTATGGCATTGGAAAATACTGTAGTTTTTCCAAGATGGTAGACCTGTTAGAACATTGTGATTTTTAATTTAGAAATAAACTTAAGAATCAACTTATTGTGGAGGATTGAAAGATAAGAAAGTCAAGGGTTTTCAAGGTTAAGAGAAGATTAATGAATAATGCCAAAATGAAACGTGAGTTAAAAGCTCAGATTACTTAACAAGTGAAGAAGAAGCCAAGTGAGGCATCTACTTCAGGTTTGTTCATGTATATATATATACATATATATACATATATGTATATATATATACATATATATATGTATATATACATACATATATATATGTATATATACATACATATATATATGTATATATACATACATATATATATATATATATGTATATATATATCTATATGTA
>CATIWQ010217055.1:0-11575 GCA_949673415.1 Euphorbia schlechtendalii
CCCTTTCCATGATGATTTGCGCTTGTTCTGAGATGAGGGTCACACTTTGAGCAAGTTGACGATTGAAAGGAGCCATCTGCAGATCCACAACGGAGTTGTTGAGGCGAAGGGCCATGGTCAGCAGATCATCTAGCTTCTTTCCTATATGATGCAGAGAGTTAACAGGAACAGACGTGCTGGGACTACCTCCTTGAGCGATGTCACCAATCATTATTCCCCTGCTAGTGAGGGACTCATCGCCATAAATCCTTTGCTCCGCAGGTCTGGAGAGCAGAGAGATGGGGCTATGGAGATCCGCCAGACCCTTTGGCACAGAGGGAATCTGCTGTTGATTTTGCTGTTGCTGAGTCTCAGGATTTTCTACAATCCTAACTTCATCATCAGACTCTTCTTCTGACTCTTCCTCCAGCACCACTTGCTTCCTTATATCTTCTGGCCTTATGTTATTAGCAAGATACATTAAGGCACCATTTGCGCTAAGATATGGTACTTCAGGACCAAGAACTTCTTCATTGTTTTCTCTAGAATGAAAAATATACTTTTTCACATCAAGTGATCGTACAACCATTGGGTTGCTTAACAGATGTACTTTGTCCATATTAAAATGTTTTAGGATCTTTCGTGTATAATTTGATTGATGCACCAAAAACCCCTTTTCTAGGTGCTCAATTTGTAAACCAAGACACAATTTTGTCTTTCCCAGATCTTTCATCTCAAATTCTTTCTTTAAAGAATCAACTGCTTTTGGAATCTCTTCTAGAGTTCCAATGATATTTAAGTCATCAACATATATTGAGATGATAATAAAATTAGATCCCGATCTTTTTATAAAAACACAAGGATAAATTGGATCATTTTTGTAACCATCTTTCAACAAATATTCACTTAGTCGATTATACCATATGCGACCAGATTGTTTTAATCCATAATGATCTTTGCAATTTAATTGAGTAAAGTTCTAGTTTGTCACATTTCTCTGGCAATTTTAATCCTTCAGGGATTTTTATATAAATATCATTATCAAGTAAACTATAAAGATAAGCTGTAAGAACATCCATTAAGTACATTTGTAAATTTTCTTGCACTGCCAAACCAATTAGATATCTAAAAGTTATTGCATCCACTACTAGAGAATATGTTTCTTCATAATCAATCTCAAGTCTTTGGGAAAAACCTTGTGCAACCAATCTAGCTTTATATCTTATTATTTCATTTTTCTCATTTCTCTTACAAAAATCCATTTATAACCAATAGGTTTTACATCTTGTGGTGTTCGAACTACAGGTCCAAACACATTTTGTTTTTCAAGAGAATTCAACCCTGCTTGAATTGCTTCTATTTTGACATTCTTGAATAGATTGTGGTTCATGATCCATATTCTCATTTTCAATATCTGCTGCCACATTATAGGTAAAAATATAGTTTACAATCGTTTTATCTCTATTCCATCTTTTCTCATTATTAGTATAATTTATTTGAAACTCTTCATTTTCAACAACTTCAGGTGTTTGTACTTCAGATGCTTGCACTTCTTCCGGAAGTGTATCAACATTTATATCCTCAACAAGAGTATCTTCACTATCAATAAATCTCTTTTTTCTAGGATTTTTATTCTTTGAACCAATAGGTCGTCCACGCTTCAAGCGTGTCAGAGTATTATTACAAAATTGTTCTTCAAGAACTTCAATACGAATTGGTGTATTTACTACCGATATATGCGATTTCGTTACTCTTTTAGGATTAGCAAGTGCATCGGGTAACCGATTTGCTAAATTTTGAAGATGAATTATTCTTGGAACTTCAAGTTCAGAATCATTTGATTTAAGATCCATATGAGAAAGTGATAGAACACTCCATATTAATTTCTTTTCCAAAATTATATTTTATTCTCTCCCCCTAATTTTGGGAAAGTGCTTTCATCAAAATGACAATCTGCAAAGCATGCAGCAAACATATTTCCAGTTAATGGCTCAAGATATTTAATTATTGAAGAAAATTCATGGCCAACATAAATTCCTAATCTCCTTTGAGGACCCATTTTAATCCTCTGTGGTGGAGCAATTGGTACATATACCGCACAGCCAAAAACTCTAAGATGAGAAATATCAGGTTCATGACTAGAAGTTAATTGTAATGGAGACACTACGCCATAGATGGCCTATCGCAACAACAAAAAAATGTTGCCTAAAGTGCCAAAAGTGTTGCGAAAGCACGTGTCGCAACACTTTTCTGTGAAAAAAGTCGTTGGTGATGCTTCCCTTGCGAAAAGTCATTTTCGCAACACATTTTCTTTTTTTCGCAACACTAAGAAATGTGTTGCAACAAGTGACTTTTCGCAACACTTTTTTTAATACTTGCAACACCTTTTGTTGTGTTGCAAAAAATACCCGTCGCCGTCAACGTTAACGTCCATTAGTTTTTTTCGTAACTCTTTTGTTGTTTTTTCGCAACACTTTTCTTATAACACTTTAAGCATATTTGCTACACAATGTCCAGTTTTCGCAACACTTTTTGAAAAACACTTATGTCGCATTTAAAACACTTTTTGCACTTATTGCAACACATTTGTAAAACACTTAATTGATGCCATAGTTCAAAAAATTAAAATTCATTTTTTATATAATTTATAATGTTTAATTGTATACAAAATCAAACGAGAATAAAAAATACATAATACTATACAAACTAAAAATAATGCTACTAAAAGTATATATGTTTATAATTTACAGAATGGCTGCTGACTTCACTATCCGAGCCGGTGTTCAAAGAAATGCAACCGAAGAAGTTAAGGGTATCTCACAAACGATCATAAAACCATTGCATCAGATCCATGAGCTTGCACCTATAAAAAATGTATGAGCAGAATTTGAATTGATAACTTATTATTTTACCTTAAGCAAACATTGTCAAATAGACTAAAAGTAGCCCATGATTTGTCTTTTCCCTCTTAAATCAGCTTAAAGACTCCATCAAATTACTAACAGAAAAAAACAATGGATAGAATACAACAAACCTAAGAGCACCCCTATATATAAATATAACAAACAAAGAAGTGTTTACCTTAAATACATAATCACACAACCTAAATCAGTCATCATTTATCATCAGTGCTAGGATCTATGTAATCAGTGTATCAAATGAGGGAGAAAAAAAGTTCTAACATGTAAGAACGAAGAAAAAATAAGCTTCAGAAACATTGTAAACGGAGTCAAAAAATATGAATGTCAACAATGGTCAGTCTAGTGAAAAATAGATCAAGGCAAAGAACTTTTTTTGAATTGAGCTATATGAATTTTTGAACTGATTCTTCATTAATCCAGTTACCCGGTCCATTTGTTTCGAAGTATACAGAATTTTAGAAAACCAACCTCTTTAGCAAATTGCTGAATGCATGGAACAGGCAACTAAGAAAAATAATCATGAACAAATGATATAAGGTAACTACATACCTGAGAAGATCCTCATAAAAGTCATGACTTTTGCTCAGTTCATCGTCAGGGACACAAGTATATTTTGGTCCCAATTTCTCGCAGATAGAATTAGGATGGATGTCTACAGAAAATTGTCAATTACAAGTGAATATAGAGTCCAACTGTCAGAAATTTTATGAAGGTGAAAGTAAGAAAACTTACAAAATCCAAATGCATAAACCTTTAATGACTTTATTTTGATTATTTTCATGGTTCTTGATACAGTTCCAATAAGGACCTGAAAATAAACTTTCAATTTTAGAGAATGTAAATAACCTTAAACAAAATGCTATATGTAACAGGTATACTAATATGAATGCCGCATTACTCTCCACTCTATAAAGATCACATACTAAAAAATTAACATGAAACTAAACAAGGAGATGATCATACCACATAACAGTAATACATGAAAAAAAAATCAGCACACCAATGAGCAGATGATAAGGAGGATTATAACTACGCATATACCAATAAAACAGTAGCTAATAATACAAGAGCACAAATTAATGCATAAAATGTATAGCAGGAACGAACCTCGAAGATAACTAAGCTCCTAGAGGCCACACTAAGGGGTTTTGATGTATACCTCTGAAGTTTTATTGGATTTATTCTCTTTAGCCAACATGTTTTCCAGCATTATTAGAAACTCATTGCCAGTTTTATTATATGTACATACTTATGCCAAATACCTTTTTACTTGAGTTGAGGATCTATGCTGTCTATTAGGTGATTGATCACCACTTCCCTACAGAGATTATAGTATCATGGATTCAAAACATCAATAATACCCAAGAATCTAACTTCAAGTAATCAAACAGGGACATATGAATTGACATTTTTCTGAAGAAGGAAATGAAAAACAAAACAGAAGTTTATTTTAGTACTTTAATGCCAACCGTTAACTAAAGTAAAAGAAATAAAGTCGACAAACTTAATTTCATCATTAACTCTTACCTCTTAGCCTCTTTTTGGAAGAAGAATGTAATACGAATTGCCAAGATATTTCAGGTCAGATAGAGGGCAATAGTATACTTATCAAAAATTACCAAGCCACATAGATAGCCTAAGAAACTAAGAGCAAATATCGTTATATGAGAGAATATATCACCTTCTGCAATCAGTCAATATTGCAATTTACGTTTTGCACTATAAGTCATATTTCAGCAAAGCTTCAACAAAGTACCTTATGAATGGTATTTGTAGATATTCTTGAATTCTCACTTCTGGAAACATTCAAGTCCTCCTTTATTGCATCAAGATTCTACCTCAATGAGCCATTTTCTTGGTTCAATCTGGTAATTTGATCTTGTCAGTGGCGGGCGATTTTTCAGTTAATCAGTGAACCTTTACCAAAAACACAACTACAGTGGCCAACACATATAAATACACTATAATGTGGAGAAAGGAAGTGTATGTGTTTAATGATGATAACCAAAACTTAGCAAATTGAGCCATAGGAATACCTCTTTTTCTTTAAGTAAAGATGCATAATTAACTGATAATGCTTTGATTTATAACTCAGATTCATGAAGCCTCCTGATTTCAGCTTTGTACTGTTCAATCTACAGATACAACCAACAGGAAACTCAAGTTAAAATGATAGGTAGATTGTCTGGTGAACTAAGCAAATATCTTATAACAACAATGTAAGTAAATCTAGTTGTGCATAAAATCGTAGTATTAAAATAACAAATTTAGAACAATAAATGGTGCATACTAAAATAATTATTAACCCAGAGATTACAATGAGACCTGAGATCTTATGTAGACTAAGTACACACTGGAAAGAGCAAACAAAACAGACAATGCAACTAATTACTCTCTCTTGATCACTAAAATTAGCAACGCACATATTTTTCAAATATGTCATAGTATGAAATAGATATAATCAATACTATCCTACCTCAACTAACCAATTATAAGCATAAAAAAGCTCAGAGAATTTACAAGTTACTGCAATACTCAAAACCAAAAGTATCCAAACATTTTAGAGAAATAATAGAATCAAAGGTCCAACTTACAGAGAAATTTTCCCAAATTTGTGGAATCCGTGCAAAGAGGAAGATTGCATGCTGGGACGCCTGTAAAAATTTGACGCCATATAACTTTCACTATAATAAGTAAAAGAAGAAAAAAGAAATGGCGCAAAAAGTAGTGTTCTAATATAAACTGGTCAGAAAAATGGCACTTACATAGAGAGCTTCGAAGGTTGAGAATGATGAATGATGTACATGCTTAGCAAATTAAAAGCTTGTTTAATCTCAAAGATTAATAATACATTGCAGAATTATCAAGCTCAAGTAGAAAACCACAAGATATCTTACGGTTAACACTATTAATCTTTATAAAATCACATAGTACTCTGGCATCAATTATGGCCAATCTAAAAAAGCAAAAGTATAGATTCTAACATATTCTGTGCGAATGTTGTACGAAGTTTCTCATTTGACATGTTTCTATTCCAATATTCACTAAGAAGATATAAAGCCATATCAGAAAAGCAAGCTTACAAACTAAACATTGGGGCTAGATCTATGGAGCAAACACAATTATCTTCATTTAACAACCGCTTCTACTACAAAATGAGAATTCATCATCAGAGGTAACCATAACTTATAACTCGTATTTCACAAAACAAAGACAATGTAGAAGTTAGAACATTATGTAAAGTGAAGAACCTTCGAAAAAATCAATTCCATACGCAAAATCGCAATCAGTTAAGGTAAGTTAAAACTCAGTACCTAGATCGACGAGAAAGAGTCGATTCGATAAAATTACCTGCCAAGGAGAGGCGAAAGGGTGTGAATTCCATCGAAAGATCAACCGAAAGGGTAGATTCAACCATTAGGAAAATGAAAATCAGTAGAAGCACATGAACAACAAGTCAATGAAGCCGTGATTTTCTGAAGAGGAGGAGAAAGCGACGGTGGAAGCAGCGAGCATGGAAGCGCAGAGAGTAAAAGACCCCAATGAGAGCACTTAACACCAGTAACCTCTCCTTAATGGAATGACAGACAGCTTAGCCAGTATAATTACGCCACGAATGGCAGTTGCAACTTCTTTAGAGCACTTAACGCCCAATCTGACGTGACCATTGCTATCTCTAAGGATAACAAATGCTTTGAATCGAGTTCGCTGATCGGCGGAGGTTTAATTCTGAACCGGAGTGATTTTCATGACCTCGTTCTTCAGTGATGGGCCAACGAGAGTATCGATGATCTGATGCTCCTTGATTGGGAGGGAATGGAGATAGATTTTCTCCAAGCTTTTGATTTTTCCTTCCTTGACCAATCGGCTGAGCTTGGTGACTGGAACCCATTTTTCTTCCTCGTCACGGCAACCCCTGCCTCGGTGGCCTCCTCTGCCTCCAAGGTCACCGCGGCTACCGCCGAATCCGCGACGAAAGGCACCTCTTTCACCTCCTCTTTCTGCCATGGTTGGTTGAGATTACCGTAGCTTAGCAAATCAATATGAGAAGATCTTGTTATTGAATTTTTAATTTTTTAATTTTTTAATAAATTTTTTTCGTCAATTTTAACTAGCGGGAGATTTCCCGCCCAACAATATTTCACTATTTATAGTGTTTTTTGCAACGGTTAGATTAAAAGTGTTGCGATGAAAGTGTATTTGATCAACAAAAATATTTATTTCAACACTTTTTAAAATGTGTTTCGAAAAATCCTTTTTTCCTAAAAAAAATCGCAAAACTTCAATGTAACACCAGCCATTCTGGTTGCGACAGGCCATCTATGGCGTAGTTAATCATGGTATTTACTGGTCTTAAATTTTATAAGATTTGCTGCATGCAATATTGCATAACCCCATATTGTACTAGGGAGATTTGTTCGCATAATTAATGGTCGTGCAATTAATTGCAAACGCTTAATAAATGATTCTGCTAGATCATTTTGTGTATGAACATATGCTATAGGATGTTCAACTTTTATCCCAATTGACATACAATAATCATTGAATGCCTTAAATGTAAATTCTCCAGCATTATCAAGATGAATTGTCTTAATGGGATAATCAGGAAATTGTACTCGTAATCTTATAATTTGGGTAAGTAATCTTGCAAAAACCATATTTCTTGATGATAATAAATATACATCAGACCATCTTGTTGAAGCATCAATTAAAACCATAAAATATTGAAATGGTTCACATGGTGGTTGAATCGGTCCACATATATCGATTGTATGCGTTCTAAAAATGCTGGCGATTCAATTTCGACCTTAACTTTAGAAGGTTTTATTATTAATTTCCCTTACGAATAAGCAGCATAGATAAATTTATTATGTTGAATAAACTTCTGATTTTTCAACGGATGCCCATGTGCATTTTCAACAATTTTTTTCATCATTATCCAACCAAGATGACATAGTCGTTCATGCCAAATTTTATATGTATCCGAATCTATAAACTTCTGGTTTATAGTCAAATTTACCTCAATCATATTAATATATGTGTAGTGCAAACCAGATGAAAGAGTATAAAATTTTTCAAGTATACATTTCTTACTTGAAATAATTTTTGTAATATGGAGACATTCTTTGTTGTCTTCCTTCTCAGTTTCAATATGATATCTATTTCTACGGATATCTATTTCTACGAATATCTTTAAAACTTAATAAATTTCGGTGAGAATTTGGGGAAAATAATGTATTATTTATAATAAGTTTTGTTCCCCTTTGTAACATAATATTAGCTCTTTCGGAGCCTTCAACCATTTTTATTTTACCCGATATTGTGGTAACAATTTTTTCACTCATTTTTAGAGTGGAAAAATATTTCACCTCTTTAAGAATAGTATGGGTAGTGGCACTATCCACAATACATAAATTTGCTTCATTTGCCTTGATGTTATATAATAGCGGGAAAGAATTCATTTTCTTCATTAAAGAAATAAAGACAAGTTATTATTTATTCATAAAATAAAAATTATATTAAACATAATAATAAGTAATACATATTTCAAATGCATAAAGTAAATAAATTATTATTATTCATATTTTTCTTTTCCACTAGTGCTGGGTAACAAAAAATCTTCCAATTCAATATTTGTCATATTAATTGGGTCATTATTGTTCAGTATTAAATTAGTATTTGGTTCAGCACTTTTCTTAAGATCAGCCTGGTACAAGACCACTAGATGTTTAGCGGTTCTACAAGTTCGTGACCAATGACCAGTCATACCGCATTTATAGCATTTATTCTCATTACTTTGATTGTTACACTTCTGGTGGTTATTATTATTTTTCCACTTCTGGTGGGAATTATTATTATCATATCCTCTACCACGACCACGGCCATGACCACGACCTCTACCTCGACCACGACCATTTCTGCGACCGCGTCCATTATGATTGTCATTAGTACTATGGATCATCGCATTTGCTTCTGGCAATGGATATGCTCTTGTGGGTCGTAGTTCATTATTTTCAAATACCAATTGATTTCTTTGCTCAGCTAAATTGAGAGCAGCAATTAATTCACTGTACTTCTTATAGCCTTGCATTCTATATTGTTCCTGCAGGATAACATTATTTGGATGGAAAGTGGAAAATGTCTTTTCCAGTAATTCATCGTCAGATTTTGGCTATCCACATAATTTCAAAATTGAAGTATATCTAAAAAGTTCAGAATTATATTCACTTATAGATTTTTTATCTTGTAATAGCAAGTTATTCCATTCATATCGAGCTTGTGGTAGAGATATATACTTTCTTTAAGTGATCATACCTGTCTTTCAGCTGTTTTCACAGATCTACAGGATCTTCAACAATCAAGTATTCTGCCTTAAGTCTTTCATCAAGGTGACGACGGAGAAGAACTAGGGCCAATGCTTAATGTTGTGCTGAGGCATTATTATTTTCAATGATACATCTATTAAGACCCAATGATCTTAAATGTATTTTTGCATCGAGCATTCAAGTTAAGTAGTTTTTCCCGGATACATCAAGAAGAGCAAAATCAAGATTTTTCAAATGAGACATATTTGAGAATAAAATCACACCTTACTTTAAGAATATTTGGTTGGATTTTTAACAGAGCAAAGTCGTGCTGATAACGTGTTGGAAATAAAATTATAACTGCAAGAATATTATAGCTATAAGAAGAGAAGCATAGAGAGAAAATGAAAGAGATTTTATTTCTTATCTCTGAGATATATTGAATAAGAAAAATTGAATCCTATTTATAGGAAAACTCAATGGTACAAACCGTAAATAATAAAAAAACATAATACATCGAATATTAATGATGTGAACCCTGCATCATAATGTTGCGTAGTAACCGCACAGTATTTGGTGGCTACCGATGCAACTAACTTTTCAACAGTAATTACATTTATAAGTATTTCTATAACAATTGATCAAGAAATGAGTTTTTAATATAAAAAATTTTGCATTATCATTTTCATATTTGACATTTTTATTATCTAAAAGGATATTCATAATCAATAATGGCTTCTAGCTAGAAAAAATAGAAATCAAAGTCCTTTCATTTTCTTGCAGAAATTAATAAAATGTCTCTAGTAGCTGTACATCTACCATTTTTTTTTTGATAAATATCAACCTAAATTATTGATAATCATATGTGTCTTAATATTATGTAATGCAGTTGGTGTGTACTGTTATAGTGTTATTGTAGTTTCTTATTCAATTGCACCATTGACTTCATATGTTTCCTACCAACAAAATAATATTATATAACTAGAAATCATGCCAAGTGTTTAATTCTATACATCATTATTACTTAATTAATCATTTTTAGTTGGTGTATTTATCTCCTATATCTAGTATTTTGCCAATTGATATTCTACCCATTATGCTTGAACACTATACTAATTCTTCAATTTCTCCATCATCAAATTGGGCACGGAAAAAATTGCCAATAGCGGAATAAGAATTGAGCTCCTTGGAGATGCTTTTACCTTGAGGTGTAAGAGCAACAATCTCATAAGCAGATATTATATACTATGGACTTTTTGTTGCTTCACTAGTGTTGGAGATGTTGGTGAACGCGACCATAAAAATATAAATAAGATTCATGAATATTATATAGATGGTGTAGATTAAATTTCAATACAAACATTATCTTGTTTGTTAGACTGTGTAAAGATGTATATGAAAATTAGCAATAACACAACTATGATTTTTATTGAAACTCGAGGGTTGAAAATGCACTTATCGTCTGGTGGGCTCGAGCTGGGTTTTTGACTAAAATTATCAATCCAACAATTCGAGCCACAATTTAAAATGTCGGGTTTTGATCGGGCTTACGAAGTCATTCCCAAGAAAGGTCTGTAGATCCGTGATAATTTTTCCTTTTTAATTTTTATAATGATGAATAAAAATAAAATATCAAATTTTAAACATATATAATACTCTTTAAATTAAAAATCTCTCTAAAATAATATATTTCTCCAAACCCAGCTTGAACTAGTTCAAAATATGAGCGAAATTGATAAGATAATAACATAATTTTTTTTAAAATTCCTTCATAAATATACGGTCTCGTAAAATACAATTCTATTGTTGTAAGCTTCTTATAGTCTAAATATTCATAAAAAACACATCTCAAATCTTCCTCATTGCATTTCAAAAGTTCTGTTGTATTGCTTTCGAACTGTATCAAAAAATTGTTAAGTGTCTTTGATGAGTTGAGTTCTTTATGAGTAACGGACACGAATGATGTTGTGTCTTTATCAACATCATCTTCAACGTTATTTTCAAGATTGGTATTTGCATACTTCGAATTTAAATGATATTTGTCGAAATAAGTTTAATAAATGATATAGTATAATTTTATTTTATTTGAATTTATATAGATAAAATTTTATTTTATTTGATATTGAAAACTCTTTATAAGAATTATTGATTTTATCGATTAATTAATACCTCTTTAAATTAATAAAATTCTTCAATGCCAACTATATTAATTTATAGAGGATTTACTGTAACTTTTATTATAGCTAAATTTGAATATATAATAGATTAAAATCTAAAACAATCATTAAATATAATATATACATATATATATATATATATATATATATATATATATATATATATATATATATATATATATATATATATATA
>CATIWQ010217069.1:0-18316 GCA_949673415.1 Euphorbia schlechtendalii
GAGTCCGGCCTGATCAATAATTTTATATATTTATACATTAAATTTATTGTTATTTTAAGATTTTATATTTTATCCTATTAAATTTTTATACTTGGTTACAATAAATGTTACTAAATATTAAAGATTTTAAGTAAACAATGCGATTATATTTAAAATTTAAACATATTTTAACTTTTTTTATATTTTTTCTATTAATTTAATAAAAAAATTAATTACAAATAAAATATTCATGGCCTTGGGCCGGGCTTGGGAATGACTTTGTTAGATCGGCAAGTACGGGCTCGGGCCGGGCTTGGGTTAACGTTTTTTGTAAAAAGCCCGCCAAGCCCGGCCCGAACCCGGTCCGACCCGCCCGACGAACAGGTCTAATTAAAAGTACATGCTGAACCGAACAAAGATAAGGTGTTATTTCATAATTTCTCGTTTTCAATTTATATTTTATAAATCACTTAAATCTGATTTACTTTTAACTTCTATTTTATTTTTAAATTTTAAGTTAAAAAAATTATCAAAAACACTTCATTATCTGACTTATAAACTAAAATCTCTTTAAAGACACTTTTATGTTAAATGTTGGAAATGAGAAGTTTTGAGAAACACCCCCTTAAACTGAAATGTTTGATTTGGTAAATTTATTTTTAAATATAAATCAACGATTATTCTTAATAAAATTCGAAAATTTGGTTCAATTTAAGTAATTCGAACTGATTTGATCAAATACTCACTTATCAAACCAAACTCTAACTCAGAACGACACTCGCAATCTCTTACTAGATTAGATATGTCAATATGGTGGTTAATACCGATTAAGAAAATGGGCAAATATGGTAAACAAAATCAGTGTATAAATTCCTTACCCGGTATAACTCGTTGATTGGGCGGAGCCAATGAACCTGATATGATCCCACTCTCATGGACTAGACTTGTATGCTTAATTTTTCATTAAGACTGGTCCGAACCCAAATCCGTTAAAGTTCGGAGTTTTACGAGCCTGATTGGTTTTTACGTAAATACCAAACCCAACCCGATAAATAAAAATTTTATTTATTCTATGTTTATATGTTATATTTAATAACCTATTCAAATTTTTTTTACATATTATCCTATTAAACTTTTATATTTAACTATTGTAAACTAAAGTAAGTGACTATAAATAAATAATGCAATTAGGTCAAAAAAATTCGACGTGTTTATTTTGTTGTTTTATAAGGACAAGTGTATTTAGTTATTATTTTATAACTTAATAAAAATATAAAATAGAAAACATTAATGGGTTTGAGAATGACTTAATGAGCTTGACCTAGCCCGTTCGACGAACAGGTTTTGGTATATGTAATTTGCATAATTATATTTAGGTTAAATGCATCATTACTTCCTTTAACTTCGCAGTAGAAGTCGGAAGACACCCCTAACTTATAAAAAGATCAAAAACCCCTCAACTTTGGCAAACACGAATCACTTAGCCTCCATAACGTCACATGTTAAAATTTGGTTGATTTAAATTTTTAAAAATACAATTTTTCTATTTTTTTTCATTTTCAACCAAAAATTGAGATTTGTATTGAGGGGATAAATTTGTGCATTTTTGCATTAAGTGGACAAGATATAATTAGGGTTTATCGTAACTTTCGAAACTTTAGGATATTTTTGCATTTGACTTGTATTTAAATTTGCATAACGGTCAAAATTTTTAAACCCTAAGAGTTTGCTTGGGAGTATCGTAGTCAAGAATCATAAAGGAAAGAGAAAAGAAAGAAATGGATAGAATTTGATTGAAAATAAAGGATAATACAATTTTATATTTGGAAAGAAGGGATAATTTTATAAAATAAAATTGATATTAAAATTACTCAACTATCCTGACAAATCAATATATGTTATATGAAAATAAAATTTGGTGGGATTGGAAACTTGCAAGTTCCAAGGGGGAGATGGATTCTATGCAATCCAATTAGTTTATATCAATTCTTGATCCAAGCATGAGAATCATCTCCCCTTCCTATACAAACCCTTCAAAATCCCCCTCCCTAATTCTCTCCTCTATAGCCCCTCTCTTTTGCTCCCTTCTTCATCGTCTCTCACGGTCATGGAATGGTGACAAGGTATATTTTGATTCTTTGTGTGATCAATTTGTTTACTATTGTTTTGGAAAACCTTTTAATTTAAGTAGGGAAATAGAATTTGAAATCTATGCAATTAACTCTATATTTTTTGCCGGGTAAATTGAACTCAATTTGATGATAGAATATTTGGAAACATTGGCATTTTCTTCGAATTTGAAACAGAGTTGGAAGATACTGTTCGATCCTCTTATTTTAGCTTTGGCAAGCGAGACAGTTTCGACTTTCCTCATCGCTTTGAAGATCAAAATTATTGTGTTTCTTGAAACTTTAACAATGACATATGCAACCTGTAATATAAATGTAGTTTTATTCTCTTAAATGTTGTTTCTTGATTTTGTATTTGCAGAAGGAATCATTTTTAGCACTTCAAGAGCAATGCCTCGAAAACTAGTTGAAGTTTGTAAGATGGATCAATCAGCTTTTTTTTTTTTTTTTTTGAACCAATCAGCTTTTTTTTAAGATTGTTATTAGCACTTAAAGTTGACAAACCAAAAAAGAATGCTGCGATTAATTTCGTGTGCAAAAATGTCTCTCTTCTTGCATCTTTTTAATCACTTAATTGTTTTTATATGTATACTGTGGTTTCACTCATTTTCAGAACTATTTTTTCTGGAATTTTTTTTCAAAAGCATACCCTCTCATTTGTAATAGCAAAAAAGTATTTTTAAATTTTAATTACATCATGAAAGGTGTAAATTTATAAATATTGAACTGAATTTTTGAAGTTTAGTTAATAAATATACAATGCACTACAGTAATAAAATTTTAATTTTTTTAAGAAGCACAAGTACTTTTTTTAATATACAATATTATGACAACTTCAAGAAAATTATAATAAAACAAGGAATTTTTTAAAATTATTTGATGTATAAATAATATGGTTAAATTATTGGAATGTTTAATTGATTATAATACTTCCTAAAAATTATTTTTTTACTCATTTTTGATGACGATCCTAAACTACCCAGCATGTTTTTTAAAAAAGATCCCACACAACATATGCTTCAAAACTTGTGAAACGTAGGTACATGTTTTTTTTTAAGTTCACCCTCTAGAAAAAACACTTATAAAGTGGGAACGGGGGCCATACAAGGATCTATGATTTTGGTCGTAGAAAAAGGAGCGCCAAAGTGGTGTCTAATGAACAATGAAGTGTTTCAGATAATTTTTTTTCAGTTAAAAGTTAAAAAAAATAGAAGTTAAAATATTTACTTTTTAAAAAAATCGTTTTAGGTTTTAATTGGGAGTAGATTTTATAAGAATTATAAAGGAAAGGAAATGAGATGATGGTATTTTAAAGGATGGTATTTGAGAGAAATATAAATGATGATATAATATTATATTTGGGAGGAAGGAGATGTTTTTAAAGTAAAAGAAACTTGTAAATTACTTAAATATCCTTACAATCAAAAGAGTTTTATCAATAAATAAAAAAATTAATGGCAAAATAGCAATAATATTAATCATCCCACAAGATTTGATCAAATTGGGGGGAAGCAGATTGTTGGAACTGGGTGTAAATGAGAAGAAGAGCCTCCTTTCAATTTCTGTCATTTTTTCTACCATAGCAAGTATCCGATTTTCTTTTCTTTTCTTTGATTAGGAGTAAGTTTTATAAGAATTATAAAGAAAATGAAATGAGATGATGGTATTTTAAAGGATGGTATTTGATAGAAACATAAAAAATGATATAATATTATGTTTGAAAGGAATGGATGGATTCATAAAAGAAAATAGGGAATTAATTACTTAAATAAACTTCGATTTTAAAAATGTATATACATAAATTAAATAATAAAATTAAAAAAGTAAAATACACCGTCAACCCACAAAACCCTCGAATTTAGGGGAAACAAAACTTAACCGGTAAATGGGAGGAAGGTAAATGGGAGGAAGAGGGTACTCTGTGCCTATTTTTCCTCTGTTCTTTTCTTCCAAGCATGGATAAAATTCCCATCCCATATTTCCTTTGAAAACCTCCTCCCAAGCAAACCCTTGACTTCGTGAGAAGTTTTCTCCCTAATCTGAAGATAATTTTCGACAGAAATTATGCATCAATCAGGCAGAGGTACGAAACGCGTTCGCGAAGAAGAAGAAGAAGAAGAGATCGTACCTGAAGCTAAGGACTCTGATCAAGCTCCATCTCTAGGTTAGTTCCATTCTCCTCCTTTTCTTTATTTGTAAATCATCTCTTTTGCGCTTCCAGTACTGAATTTTTTTGGGATTCATTTCGACCAACGAAGAGGATAGCCTGACATTCAGTGATACGTCGGTGGCTCTACAGATTATGCGAGCCCAGTTTCCCCACATTGATAAGGTTTTGTCCTTACTTTTAACAATTGTCATTGTTATTCGTCTTGTTAATACGCTTTGGATTCAGCTTCGTTAAATAATTCATTTCACTTGCTTAATGGTAGGAATAGAAGAATGCTTTTGTGCGAGGCATTTTCTATTTCATATTTATGTTATTTGTTTTTTTATCCCTGGATTCAGGTGTCAATTAAGCCATTTGTCTTACGTTCGCAATTGTATAGCAGTTTGAAGGACAGAACGCAAGTAGATCGAGAATTAGAGGTATTATTCCCGTGCATATCATATAACCGAATGCATTGTTCTGATAATGCTCAAGATGCCTGCGGAAGATTTTCTTTTTTCATTCTGTTTAGTTTTGAGCTCCATATTGGATCTTTAGTTGCTTTGCTTGATTTGTGTAGCCTACTAATGATTGGTATACCCTCTGCTTTATTATTTTTGGTAGTCTTTGAGGAGGGAGAAAGTATTGCGTGTTTTCAAACTAAACACTGGACAAGACGATCATGCAATAATGTTTTTGGACGACTACCTAAGCCAGGTTCGGTGGTTTCTCTGTTGAAATCCATGATTTTGTAAGAAGATTTGTAGACTTTTCTTCAACACACATTTGTGCTTGTTTCTTTGCAGATGAAACTGCATATACTGTTTTTTAAGTCAGTCTTGATTTTTCAATATCAGTAGGATCAAGTAGCAGTAGTACTCCAGTTTAAAAATTGCCTATTTGGAGAAAGTTCTTTCATGCTTGCTTTTTGCGCAGATAGATCATGTTGTTAAAAGGATGGAAGAAAGAAAACAAAGCGATCTCAAAGTTTTTGACTGGTTTAGAACTCATGTTATTGATGTGAAGCTAGAACCTAGCATTGACCATCAAGAACTTGTAAGTGTTGTAATTTCTTAGTGCCATCTATCTGCATTTTTCATTTTCTGCCGCCTTTCCTAGTTTTAGGTTCAATTTGTTAGCTTCATAAGAAAAATACACTATCCGCTGCTCATATATTAACATCTATGTTGAGAATGTGAATCTATTGGATAAGATAAGGAATCTTTTTAAGTTGTAGACATATTGTGGTCAATGCCATGCTGATAATGAGGCCCCAGATGATTTTGACCCACATTATGCACATTTTCCCATTTTCTGTTTGTGTTTTATGATACATAAAAACATTTACTTATTTGTTTCTTTTTTATCCATACCTGAACACATTAATCTGTTGATTTTCAGGAAAAAAAACATATTTCTTGTGCTATTGACGTATTGCATGAATCTTTATTCATTTACTACTGTCATCGTTAACGAATCACTTAATGTTACTAACTTACTCTATTGCAGTGCTCTTTCTTATCTCACGGTGGAAAGGTGAAGGATGAATACATAACCCTTCTGATTAATGCCGGTGTCCTTGTAAGCATTTTTAGATGCTGTTATTCATTTTAATGCTTATACTAGTTAAGTGAATAAAGGACGTACAAAACATACTATTCTTGCAAATAATACTATGGCAGAATTAGCTCACTTGTTTTTCTACAATTAAAATCATCATGCACCATATATATAAGCTGGCCAACCTCAGTTTTGTTTGAACTGAGCTCTTTATGTGACTCATCCCTGAAATCATACCATTTGGATCTAGCTTATTTGTTTTCTACCAGCCTTCTACTAACTGTCAGTTTCTGAGTACAGTTAATATTTATCTTGATATCACTTGCTGTCTGTCACTTATGTTAGTAAAAACTCATCAGGAGAGTGGCCACACCCATGTCCATCCTATGGGCACGGACATGAAATCCATGTTGGACCGGCAGTGAACGGTTGGACACTACAAAATCATGTAATGCCTTAAATTTTTTAATTATAGTTTTCAATAGGCTTCTGAATAGACTTCCTATTTAACTTAACTATCATTCTCTTCCTAATTAAACATTTAACTAATATTATTATATTATTAAATAATCCTAAGTAAGATGATTCCTTTTTAATTACGTGAATTTCCCTATTTTATTCTTTTTTTACTGATTAATGAAACGTCTCTAAGCACACTACTTATTAATCAATTTCTTTTGAATAATTCTTCTCTTCCTTATATTTTAAGTTAATTACGTGACTTTTTCTATTTTAATTCCTTTTTTTCAATTATAGATTCATCACTATTTAGTTTCTCAATGACATCTTTTTAAAAGTCAAACCACCAAAACCTGACACATGGCGTTAATAGAGTGATATGGTGCACTTTTTGAAAGACGAGGGAGTTACGTGATCATTTCCCAAGTTTAGGGGGCAGCAGGTTTTTTGGGACAACTTGGGGCACCTCCCAATGCATCAGGTCTTATTTCTGGTGGTAGAAATGGATTTTGAAAATTCAAATACTGCGACAACAAAGTCACTAGATCTTATTCTAAAGTGAGAGGAAATTTAATGAAATTTCTGAACCTTGGTGTTGAATCCTGCAAGGCAATGATAAATTACTTCTTTAGATTAAGAGAGAGCATGATGAAGCCGAATAAAAGGAAAAAGACTTGTTTTTGGTTCAAATACAGAAATAATATTACATATCTCTTTCTGAAAGTTTTGATTTTGTTCAACCAAGAGTCCAAGAGAAAAAAATGATCACTAGAGATGTCCTTTAATGTTATAGAGAAGTTGACGAAAAATTTGCAATGATGTTTTATAAAAGTTTAATAATTATATTTAAATTTAAAGTTAGCAAGAACTTCTTAGTTTACAAGTTTTTTTTATCATTTAGTTATAATTGTAACGATAATGATGTTTTATACAAGTATGTTAACATTTATTTTAGCATGGAATATTTTGTCAAAGATTATTTGGTGGAAACATGTTTGGTTATGTTCCTTCTACTTCTGAAAGATTTAGAACAAGCCTTGTTGTCCAAATGAAATTCCATGTTGACAAATTAATCCAACCCATCGGAGATGGTTGGGTGTAGAAAGGAGCAACAACAAAAGTGATAATTATGTTATTTAAAGATTTTGATTGACGATTACAATCGGAACAAAATGATGCTCCTTTCTTCACCCAACCATCTCTGATGGGTTGGATTATTTGGACAAGAAGACTTGTTCTAAGTCTTTCAAAAATAAGAGGAACATACCCAGACAGATTTTCATTGGATAATCTTTGACAAAATATTTTGCATCAAAATATACATCTATAAAACATCACTATTGTTACAATTTTCGTTGAATGATTAAAATTTTTCTAAGTTGAAAGGTTGTTGCTAACTTTTAATTTACAGATAATTACAAATACCTGTATAAAACATCATTGCAAACATTAAAGGAAATCTCAAGTGATCCACTTTTTTTCTTTGGTTGAACTAATTCAAAACTTTAAGGAAGAGAAATATAATCTTGTTTGTTTTCCCAGGCAAAAACAAGTCTTTTTTATTTTGTTCAGCTTCATCATGCTGACGAAGTAAGTTATTTGAGGCTTCAACGGGTCAGTTTGGGATTGCTTTCTTTTCCGGAAATCTCCATTTTCAAGCTTTTGCTTTAAGCATTATTTTGAAAAAAACAAGTTGGGCAGTTTCTAATTATAGAGTATGAAGGATCAAAATGTGTTGTTCAAAGCTAAAATATGTAGTTCTATTAAAAGTTTGTGAGAACTTATTAGGATAGCAAGCTTGAAAAGCAATACCAAACAGGCCCAACATCAAGGTGAGACTTTTCGTCAAATGTCCTCTCACCTTAGAATAAGATCCAATGACTTTCTTGTTGCAGTATTTGCATTTCGTAACTCTACCACCACCACAAGAAATAATGAGCAATACTTCAACATGACTCCACAATGGAGTGTCATCGAATCCCTTATTCTTAGTTGGACATGACATTTGAGAATTTTGTTGAGTTAGAGAAGAAGTTGGAAAGAGTATAACAGCAGATTCGTTGTTAATTCGATTGAGAAACTACATAGTGGTGTGTTCGGAGACGTTTCAATAACGTTGCTTTCATTAATGTCTAATTCAGTAAAAGAGGAATAAAATAGTAACAGCTACGGATTATTAGGAAGAGAATTATTATTTAAAAGAGATTAATTAATTTGTAGTCTGTTAAGAGACGTTTCATACTTTCATTAATATGGATTAAAAAATAGGAAATATCACCTAATTAACTAGGAATCGTATATTTGATTCATTAGTTGTCTACCCAGTTTGTAAACTGTTTTTTTCGATATCGTGAGTTGTCTACATGTTTAAGTGTGTTTTACTTTTAAGGTCTGAACTGCTCCATTTATTTTTTTAATATTAGCTGCCATCTCTTTTTAGTACATCCTTACTGGGTAATTCTGGGTTTACTGTGACTTTGTGTACCTGTTAGTGATATTCAAGAAATAACAAGGAGAAAAAACTGATATTTCCAGAATATCATCTTATTCTGACCTTGGTAATTGCCCGTAGCTAGATTTCAAAGCAGGGATTGTGACATGATGATATAAACATATTTAGATCAAGGAAAGATTTTGGCATTTTTGTAAACAAGTCGTCTGAAGAAGAGCATTATGAGGAACGTGGTCTCAATACTTTTTTCGCCTTGAAATATCATGAAGTTAAAGTTAAGTAAATTTATGAACAAAATTTTCTTGTTTAAGGAAATTCTAAACACCATCATACAGTCGACAGCAGTATTTGCATCAAATATAGTACAGATACTGAGCTATTACACATTGTATAATTGTGAAATCAAGATGGCGAGTTCATCAAAGATGATGCTTTTGATACTGAATGGCTTGGGTATAATTGTATTTAAATTTGTCTCCTCTTTTTCTCCTGTTTTTTCTTTATATCTTATATACTTATTTGGTTATGTGCTGAAGATTTTAATATTCCAATTTCTTCTAATTTGGATATTGACTTTTCTAGACTCGTCAACTGATTGATCCGAACATGTACTGGTTTGCGATTCCAAATATTGGATCAGTACTGAAGGGCCTTTCTCAGGTACTGAGATGATTTGATTGTAGTATATTGTAATGGATTGCATCTGATTCTAAGAAATCTGAAAGTTGAATTTTTCAACCTGTTCATGTGAAGTCTATGGCCAATAATAATCATTTGTTTCCTGATAACGAATTTGATGTGTTGGGGATTTTAATTTGTGTTTTGACTTCAGGCATGCAAAGAGTCATACATCATTGTTAATATGGAGGAGTTTTACTTTTCTTAAGAAAGAAGCCTCAAATGATAATGCATAGTATTATAACCTAGTATTAGGTAAAATTTGTACTTGTCAAAAATTTTAGCACAGAGATTGTCTCATATTTTCTTAAACAGACCTGGGATTTTTTGTTAATATTTTATAAAATTGAAACTGTAGAGTGAAGGAGTTGTATATACAACGTAGTTTGTTTGGTGACAACAAATTCTAGTATAGTTATAAAATATCAATAATTCAAATCTTGTTTTTTTGTTTTTGTAAAATCAAACTTGGTTTTGTATTGTAGGGTCGAAAGGAACTCTTGTCTCTTTTAAGCCACAGGAGATATAAAGAAATGATGTTGGCTGCTTTGGAGAAGAAGCGTCTTCGGCTGTCACGGCTTGATATTAGATTTCACCTTCGTGACTTGATTGGTTCGGGTCATATCCGTACTGCCAATACTCCTACTGGCCTAGTTGTTCGGCTCGCAAAAGATTAGAACCACAAACGGGTTCACACAATATGGAGTTATATCAATCTCCAGTGTTGGTTTTCAATCATCAGCATTAGGTTCCAATGTTCTTGTTACAAGTCTCAGATTTTGTGCTTTGTGCTATTATGTGTTAGTGACATGAATAAGATTATGAATCAGGTTAACATTGGAACAAAGCAAGGATTTAAGGGTTGCCAATCACGTGCATTGGTTTGACGGGGTGCGCAAGAATCAAGATGGCAGTTGTATTGTCACACAAAGATTTACTTAGTAAGATTGACCTTTTTTCTTACATATTTTGAATTAGATGAAAACTTGTGGGGTAAAGTTCTTCGAAGTCCCTTGAAGCGGTGTTCCAAACAAATTCTATCAGGAAATGAATTCAATTACTATTTTCTCATGATTCGCACTTCTTTAAGATGACCTGTTTTATAAAGAAAAATGATTACATTCTCTTGTTTATTTTTTCTATATAAAATAATCCTGAGAAATAGAATCGAGTTCATCCAAAATCCGCGGAAATAAATGACTGTATCTGGGCTAACCGTTTCCCATTCCTATCCAAATCTTTGAACTTGTAATCTGAGTGAAATCATGCCGATTTTCACTTTTAGCAAGCTGCATATGATAGAAATTCTTACATATGATATTAAAGAGCTAGTGTCATTGCATCTTTATAGCTCATTTTCAAAGTTTGGGGGGCATCTTTATGAATTAAATACAAAAAAAATTGCATCTTTGAACGACAGTTTCTCGACTTGGCTGAGACGTATAAAAGCAAAGCTGGTCTGCATTGTTTTCCACTCTGATACGCTGCTGTAATTCTATGTTTCGCCTTCTCATGCTTAGTTGTTCTCTATTAATGCATTTTACATGTTCTTCATGCCATAAATAGAAGACTCAATGCGAAGACCAATTTTAGATGGATTGCATAATGTCTTCATACTATAGGCCTAGAACTAAACTAGAAATTCTTAGGGCCTTATCTGGATTGGGCTCTGTCAATATTCATACAAGGGGCACAAATTAGCATTTTAAATGATTCATGCCATGGTTGTGTAAAATTCTAAGAGTAGAAACCGTAAGCGGCAGGACCTTTTTTGCATTGTGTCATTCCCTGGGAAGTACGGAAGCTCTTAAACACTAACATTTACCTGTTTCCATTTTTGTTTCGGAAACCTGGATTTCCTTTTTACTTGGCATTTCCTATGTTCGTTTCTACAAAACTGAAACTTTTTTCTTTCCCATTTCCGTGCTACCTTGATTATTCCTTGCTTTCCCATTTAGTATACCATGTTATTCATTTGATGCGTTTGCTACGCATCTTGTTACATTTTTAGTCCTTTTTTAATAGAAATGTGCAACCAAGATAACATATTGCATGACCACATGGACCAAATAAGCAAACACGCCCTTTTTGTGCACTTCTCACCTTGATTTGTGATGATAATGTATAAAAATTTGTTATATCCATTTAGCCCCTTTAATAATTTAGTTTGGCATAAAGGGATACTGATTGTGGTGTTTGTTGTCTTGTTTAAAACTAAATGTTTTTTTTCAGTTTTTGTTTTGTGGACCAACTACGTTATGGATTGTTAGGATCCACCTTTTCATTTTTAAAAAAAGTGCATCTCCGTTACTTATTTAATGTTTATAACATTGAAGCAAAAAAGTGTTTGAATTTAGATAATTTAAATTATTGAAAGTGTTAGTGTTTGTTGGTAATCTAAATTAGAAAATCATTTGGTAGGTTTTGTTGTGCTTTACATTTTCACTTTAAGACAACATGTCCTGTTTCTGAAGGCATAGCTTATAACTTCTTTCTTTCGTCATCATTCTTTCCTTGTAATACGAAAACACACATAAATTTATATGTTTGGGGACCATAGCATATCCAATGGTTAATCTCTTGAATATGAACCTATTTAGGAATGATCCAGGTCGGCCTTTAGATGAATTCCGAGAGTTCCACATTTTAAATTTTCTGTATACTGTTCATAATGATATTGTAAATACCGAATCTTGTCATAAACAAAGTCACTGTATGATCTAATTGAATTGAATAAAAATCTGCTCCTTATTTTTGGTTTTGATAGTTTCTTTGTGTGTAAAAAGTAATCAAAATTGGGAGGCCACTAGAAATGCTTAGATATTGTCCTTGATTTAAACTATTAAAGAATGAAATACAGAGTTGAAAATAACCTTAATAATAGACATAAAACAAAAGTAGAACTAGAAGAACATGGTAACTTTAGTTTATGATCATTTGTTTTTTTTTCTTTTATAAATACAAAGGCAATAATTTTTGTAGGCCAAACTAAGAGTATGAAATAAAGGGGAAAACTAAGTGTAGAAGAAACATATGGGGTAGAGGAATCTTCGAAAGTGATTTTGTATTAAGGCATTGATGTCCAAATAAATAATTAATTTCTTGGGGTTTTCCTTCTCTAAAACTTAGATGATATGAATCACAAAAAAAGTGAGTAGGGCAGGTCGGTCAGGACTGGCAAAACCACTTTAGTAACTAAGTTAGGGATAATTTGAAAAAGTAAGTGATATGTTGAGAAATAAGAGTGGTCAACTCGGGTTGTGCCTAGTGCCGAGCCGAGTCGAGTTTGGGCATGTTCGTTTTTGTTCGTTTAATTTTTAAACGAACAGAATTTGAGTTCAAAATTCTGTTTGTTTAAGTGTTTGTTTATTCGTTAACGGTTCACGAGCAATCCATTTATTTTGTTCGTGAATGAGCTCATTTATTTTGCTTCGTGAATAACAATATTTGTCAATTCAATTCAATACATAATTTTAATTAGGCCATAAAATTAGGTTGATTAATGTTATGCGTATGCTTGTTGTATTAGTTTAATTTTATATAGCTATACTGATAAACTTTAATTTTTGACATGTAATAATAATAATCGAGCTAGTTCACGAACATTTATCGAGCCAATCCACGAATATGTTTGCGAGCCTTTATAATCGAGTTTGTTCACGAGTTAGTGGGCCGAACTTTCATTTGCTCATGTTCAACTCATTTATAATTCGAGCTATAAAATTATATTCACGAATTATTCATTTATAAATCAAGTCGAGCCGAATCGAACTTATATAGAGTCGAACATCGAATTATTCACAAACAGTTTGATTCATTTACAACTATAATTTGAATATTTATAAGACTAAAATAGTAGTATCAGTTTCGTTATTCAAAATAATTATTTTGAAATAATTTAATTGAATTCATTACGTTCATGATATATATAAATTTTGTACAAACTGATTTTGGGCCTTTGGAACTAATGTGCATACGTTATTAAGGAGAATGTGCCTTTCACTTGGAATGATATCATGATATGACTGGTGACCCCTTTTATTGAATGATAGATTTTGAAAAATCAAAGACCTTTTACATCATAAATAATTTTCCAAAATCATTGAAGGATTTCTTTTTAAAAATAATTCAGAATGCGTCACAATCAATCCAATTGGATACAATAAACTGTTAATCAAACCCATGCCGTAGTTAGCTGTTAGTTTCAAACCCCCTTTATTTAATTAGCAAAATTTGTCACACAAGAAAATTCATTTTGTTATCTGCTAATATAAGAACTTAGATTATTGGGTGATTTATATTCTTAGTGACGTGTATTTGCTTTATTTTAATTACTATTTTATTAATTTCTTGTATGTTAAGTACTGTTATATGCTATTGCACGTAAAATAGTATAATAAGCACAAAAAATTTATGTGTCATTTCTCTTCCTAGAATCTTTCATGAATATTTGCAAGTAACTAAGCTCAAAATTAATGAATATATTTTATGTAGAAAAAAAAAAAAAAGATATATGAGTAGAGCAAGCATGGTTTACTTGGCATGTCGAAGGAAGAGGGTTCTAACTTATTAAATAATCTAGTTGTTACAAATGCATCGTTAGCAAACACTCATAACTGAAAATTTTATCGGTTCACTTGAAGCACAACACTAAGGTTTTATTAATTTCATTTGAAAAAATTTCAATTGAATTTGCATTTCAATTCATATACAACATACGTGTCATTTCTCCGTGTTTTCGAATTTTGACATACAAAAATTATGGGAACCATAAATTTCTCTGATATTTTCACACTTTAACTACAAAAATTTTCATAAAATGCCGATATACTCACAAAAATTTTCAGCAGACATTTCACACCGCTCCTCCATGTCATGTGGCTTATTTACAAGTAAATTATTAGTTGGAAGCTCAATTTCTTGGACATTAACATGTCAACAGGTTTCATATTGAAACTGGTTAAATTTGTTCATTTTATCAACTAGCTAGGAAATTAAATAAAATGACACTTCACATGTGTGCACATCGATTTAAATTCGTAGTAGACTGACATCATATTAAATGAATTGTAGCTAAGCAATGATACAGACCCACTCTTTTGGCTATGCTAGGCTCAATCATATAATATTATTCTCATATGTGTATTTTGCAATCTATTATTTATATGTATTTTATAAAATTTTTTATTATTTTCTGTTCGAAATTTATTTTACAAATTCCATATAGTACAAGCATTAGCCTATGATTGACAATTGCTGATTGTCTGTGGAACACTCAACTTGAATGAATGATAGTTAATATTTCCGGTTAACCAATGCATTTCTAAAATTCAGAAAAGAAAAACCAAAACGACTTGCTTAAAACAAACTTAATCCCCGTGAGCGAATACGGAATGGAACTTAAAATGTTTATTGGGACTTCGGTTTGAAATATAGCTCCCTCCTAAGTTGAATCAATAACAAAAAAGAATGCAAAGTTAAATAATTGTGTTATCGAGTGATCGATCGATCTCGATGCCTCTACACAAACTAAGGTTAGAAAGAGCCTACTAGTTGTCTCATGCATATGTTAGTCATGGGGATCGAAATGTAAAGAAAGTTCAGAAATCTAATATCATGTACTTATTTGAAATCTAATATCATGCATATGTTAATATCTGTGCTACACTTCTACCAGGATTTCCCCATCTGCTTGGCAAGTTTTGAGATTTATATTATAATATTATTATTGTTATAGTTTAGTTGCAAGTGACTACACATACAAGTGTTGCCATCTCTTACAAAAAAAAGGGTTGTCATCAAATTAGATTTGGATAATAATTATAATAGTAATAATTAAATTACTTGCTAATATACCCAAGATCTAGCTTTGTGTCCACAACTGTGTTTTGTTTTTGCTTTAAGGATGTATTTGGGGATGATAAAACACTATAATAAAAAACCATAATGTTTATTTTATTATCACAGGAATCATGTGATTTCACAATTACCACATCTCCAAAAAATGTCCTCAAGCCATCTTTCTATTCTATTTATGTTTACTTTATCTGTCCCCCAATTTTAAAATTCAAAGTTAATAGTTTAAAACATATTTTGTGATGGCGTATCAAGAATTTATATAAGTCATACGTTATTTTGATTTAAAGTGGACAATACCATATTATTTTAAATATGTGACGTTTTCAAGTCGCCAACAATACAAACCTCTCATCTAGACACCGTAGATGGATATGTTATCAGTTAATGATGGTATCTTCTAATTATCTCAAAACAAAATCCAATCATGAATCGTGATTCTATATAAAATAAAATAAAAGTAAACCTAGCTAAAACTTTGGATTTGGTTTACAAAAAAAACAGGGCTAATTGGTAGTTGAAAAATAGCTTTCAAAGAAGAGAAATAAAGATGTATATATGTATCATACCAAAAAAACTTGCATATGAAATAGTTGTTACATGATTCCCAACTGAAAATCGGAACGAACAAAAAAACGGTATAGTCAATAGTCGTATTCGTAATGTTTCTTGGCGTTAGGATAGGCTAATACGTACACCCGGCATGCCAATCCTAACACCGCCACTATACACACACAATCCGATTGCATACATAACCATAAACTAAATTGAAGATAATTTGACAGTATATTAATTAACTTTTTGAATTTCATAACTTATCGGGTGTTTAATCAATATATTATTGTTTAACTATTGTGCAAACAAATTAACAATTGGAAAGAAAAAAAGAAAGTCTCTAGCGTTAGAGTCACTTTTTCTATGAAAAAAATTCTCTTACTTTTTCAAGTTTGAGGAGGAAGAAGCGAGCAATTACGCTTCTTTCTTCCTCCTCATCATTTTGTTTTCTGCTTGTTCTTTTTATTGGAATAATATGTATCAATTTTTTTTCAAATTTTTCATCATGCTTTCGTTTTCTTCAAACATGGATCCATTGCTACATATATCAATCTCGATAATTTTACAATTGAATTAGACTCGATCAACCTTTGGATAAAAATACCTGTGAATCTTTCTCATTCAGTACCCAGATCAATTTATCTTAAACATAATAATATCTAATGATTTGCAAATCTGATTGATTCTATGGCGTACGCATGTGTTCTTATGATTGCAGATATTCAAAATTCTTAATTGGAGGGTAAGAAATTTCAAGATTGCATTGTTTTTTTGTTATTTATGTTTGTATTCTTGCTCTTGTGACAAGTTTGTTTATATCATTTAGTATGATAAGATTTTGTTTTTCTGATTATGGTTTAATGCTTTATTTGATGTACCAAAAAAAATTAACGGATGGAAATATATTATCATACATGTAAATCTATAAACAAACTTCGTGTCAATTCATTAATAGATAAATTAAACGAGGACTGCAAAAAAATCGAGGAATTCGGGCTCATATATGAATAGAACTGTTCGCGGGCCGGGGTACCCGCCCGGCCCGGCCCGAGCCCGCTTCAAAGGGTTGGGTTTGGACACTCGTTTTTTAAAAAAGCCCGGCCCGAACCCGAACCCGTTGATGGCCGAAGATTTATGGGCCGAGCTTGGTTTTTATATAAATACCCAAGCTCGGCCGGACGAATAATTTTATTTATTTATTATATATTTATATATTAAATTTATAATTATTTTAAGTTGCTATATTTTATCCTATTAAATTTGTATACTTGATTACAATAAATGTTACTAAATATTAAAGATTTTATGTATACAATACAATTATATTAAAAATTTAAACATATTTTGATCTACTTTATATTTTTTTAATATAGTTTAATAAAAAAATTTATAACATAAAAAATATTCATGGGCTTGAGCTGGGTTTGGGAATGACCTTGTAAACCCGGCTCGAACCCGGTCCCAAGCTCGAAGTTCTAAAGTATGGGCTTGGACCGGTTTGGGTTAGCAATTTTTGTAAAAAAACCCCGTCAAGCTCGGCCCATCCGACGAAGAGGTCTATATATCAATGATAGATAGCCTATATGAAGGACAAGAGAGGTTGGTCTTGATTCTTGAATAATAGTGCTACAATTTTCCCTCGTGCTAGAATTATCTTGCTTTAAATTCGATATTTTGTTTTAAGTTTACTTAATTCAATTAAACATAAGTTTTGTTTTCTACCCAATAACTTCCAAACTCAAATTTCACAGGTATAAATTTGAAATAGACATTTTTGTTCTTTTCAATTAATTAAGAAAATAAAAGAAACCATTCGAATTTTGGAGATTTTACTCTGATGTCAAACATAATTATTGATTTTAAAAGAAGTGCACAGTAATAAAATTTTATACTCCATCTTTTTACTAAATATTTTCATTTTAACTAATTCACAATTTTTAAAATAATAATTAACCGAATAAGGTGATTTACTAATTTACCCTTTCATAAATATCTTACTCTATTTTCAAGACTTCATTAATATATTTAACAAAAAAAATTTGCTAGTGTTTAAATATTGATTCTTGTAGTATTCTCATCTTGTTGTTGGGGGTTGGAATATATATAGACCTGTTCGCGGCCGGGGTACCCACCCGGCCCGGTCGGAGCCCGCTTCAACTGGCCGGGTTTGGACACTCGTTTTTAAAAAAGCCAGGCCCGAGCCTGAGCCAGTCGAAGCCTGAAGATTTATGGGCCGGGTTTGGTTTTTATATAAATACCCAAGTCTGGCCCGAACCCGGCCTGACGAATATTTTTATTTATTTATTATATATTTATACATTAAATTTATAATTATTTTAAGTTTCTATATTTTATCCTATTAAATTTGTATACTTGATTACAATAAATTTTACTGAATATTAAAGATTTTAAGTAAACAATGCAATTATATTAAAAATTTAAACATATTTTGATCTACTTTATATTTTTTTTAACTTAGTTTAATAAAAAAATTTATAA
>CATIWQ010217121.1:0-29198 GCA_949673415.1 Euphorbia schlechtendalii
TTGTAGTATAAGTCATAAAATTGAGTTTAAATGTTAAACTTTAGCAAAAAATATGAAAATTTTCAACCATATAATTTTTTTTACTTTAAATGTATATAATAAATATATATTTTTAACATAATAATTATTATTTCGGGCCGAACGGGCGGGGCTTGGGTTTTATTATTAAAACCAAGCCCGACATATATTTTACTCGGGCCGCTTCGGGTTCGGGCCGGGTCGGGCCTAATCACCAATCACCTTATCCAAGCCCATCCCATAAAGAGCGGGCATGGACGGGTTCCGCGGGTCAACGGGCTCGTGCCCAGGTCTTGAAATTGGTTTCTGTAAATTGGGTATTTAATTTGTTGATTGGTTTTAATTTATTTTGTTGTAGAAAAATGTAGTTGATCTACATAGCTTACAATTGTTAGAAGAGTCCATTTAAGTCTTTCTTTTACAGTTTTCGTGCTAACATACTTGTAAACTATGTTGGAAAATTATTAAAATTTGAAATTTGCAATGATAATTTTAAGTTCCCATTCTTTGAACAATTCGATGAAGAGAGGTCCAACACTGCTTGCAGTGGAAAAAGCTTTCATTCAACCTGGTAGCTCTTGTCATTCGCGATTCAATAACCAATAGTTGATTCCGGTAGCAAAATCGGAATAGTGGACTGCCGATAAACTGAAAAACGACAACTGGATATATATGGGAAATCGATCAGAGGCTTCGATACAAGTAAGTTTACTAATTTGGGATAAATTCAAAATTGTATGGTGTATATGAGTTTGAAAGTAATTCATTAGATTATCTTTCTAAGGTTATTCATTCTAGGGTTTCTGTAGAAAAGGATATTCTGATTCCCGTTGGTTGTTGTGGAAGAGGATATTCTGCTCCCGAAATTGATTCTAACTACAGTCTTGTTGGAAATGTATGGGGTATATGGTTTATGTTTGATTGAGGGGTTTAATCAGAATTCGAATCTAATTTTACTAAAAGAAATAATAGCAAAATCTGCATGGGTTTGTATGGCTGTTTATATGGTTTTAGCAAAATCTGTATGGGTTTGTATGGCTGTATATATGGGTTTATATGAACTATTAAAATGAAACAATCTGAAATCAAGGTTTTATATGTGGTGTGGTATATTCATGAAGTTAAGTTTTATGGTGTTATAGTTTTGTATAAGTTGAATCTGTATAGGTTATTGAATTCGGTGGAGATGTAAGTTTTAAATGTATTGTGTATAAGTTTGGGTTTTGTTGTGCGTTTGCTATATGTGTATTCGTATAGACTTGTATGTTGTTTGTAAGGTATATTGTCGATTTTTATACTTGTAAGTTATCTCATGTTCCTGTATAAATTATTTGTGTATAGGTTTGAATCGATGTGTATGTTATCAGGCGAGGTAAGAAAATTTTTGCATAGTTAGAAACTGTCTTATAGGTTGCTGTATAGTTACAATATGATATGTATGGTCTATTTCACAACTGTATGGTTTAAATGTATGGTTTATAATATTATCGCAACCCATACATATAAGGTAGTAATAACTATACATTATATGGAAGATCAACCATATTTATAGAAGCAATAACCATACACTTTACAGATAAACTTATTTCACAAGGATAAGAAGGTAATGCAATCAGACACCTACAACATTACAAATCCTCTAAGCCCTCTAAATGTTGTTTATGTCTTTGATGTGGATTTTACATATTTACATCTATATTGCAAAACACAATGATTATACATTACATTATAAAATATTAAACAAATCAAACTTTTATTGTAGCGATTGTGGGCTGTTTGTTTTGAGCTTTGCGGAATATCTAATAGAACAACGATCGATTCCAAGGGAGATTGATGTTCAGCTTCACAGGGCAAGACTCGCCTTCAGTCTGTATTGTCATGGGAGAAGAAAATCCGAAAATAATGAAGAGTGCAATGAGGATTGAGTGACCTGCTTTTCATTCGTTAATTGAACTAATGTTGCACATACTATGTTTTTTAAGAATATTTGAATATGGTTGTTAATCAGGGTTTTAGGGATTTTTTTTAATTCTTCTACTGCCATACATTTATACCATGGCATTTTAAGAATAACACAGTTGTATAACTATACACATTATACAACAAAGCCATACAACAGATGCAAAAAACCATACACTTTACCATGCAACATAACCATGCAACTATACACATTATACAACATAACAATGCAACTATACACATTATGCAAGTACAACCATACATATAAAAAAAATGAACAATATATATAAAGTAACTAAAACCATACAATAAATGCATAAAACCATACATATCAACTCGAACAATACACAACATACAGTATGGTTTATATGTATGGTTTATAATTTTATCTCAACCCACACATGTCAACGTATAATAACTGTATACATTATGCAACTATACACATTATGCAAGTATACACATTATACAAGCAATAACCATACATATAAAAAATGAACAATATATATAAAGCAACTAAAACCATACAATAAATGCATAAAACCATACATATCAACTCGAACAATACACAACATACAGTATAGTTTATAAGTATGGTTTATGAGTTTATCTCAACTCACACATATCAACGTATAATAATTGTGTACGTTATGCAACTATACACATTATTCAAGTGCAATATACATACAAAAAGCAATAACCATACATATAAAAAATGAACAATGTATATAAAGCAATTAGAACCATACAATAAACGCATAAAACAATACATATCAATGCGAACAATACAAAGTAAATGTAATTACTTATACGAATAAAATATAATTTAGAATAACATAAAAAAACAAAAAAGTTGTACTATAAAAAAGAAATGTTGTTTAACATCTTACTTTGAAAAAAAAATAATAGCAAAGATAAATAAGAAAATAAAATAACAAAAATATTGTTTAACATCTTACTTTGTACGCCTACAAGTTCTCCTATTGTGACCGGGAATCCCACAAGTGCTACAACATACTGGTAAGTAGTTTTATAAACATATCATGCGCTTCTCCCCATTTGATATTGTCTTCATTGTGCTCATAATCAATCCCCACTTGTACATTAATAGGACATGGTTCATCAACAACTGCAAAAAAAGAAACAACAAAAATAAATGTATTATAATGTATGTTTATATTTGAATTAGTACCCATACATAATAGTTAGAAAACATACGCATCCTAGGCGTAAAGCGCAAAACCATACACATGATAAAATGCAAAACCATTCAAATCAAAACATAACCATACAACAGCCAAAATCAAAATCGTACACGTTTTGATTTTATATACACATTCTAAAGCACATACCCATTCAAACCAAAACGTAACCATACAATAAAATGCATAAAACCATTCAATTATTTCCGAAAGTTAAAACCATACACATTTTGATATTATGAATATAACCATACACATTCTAAAGCGCAGAACCATACAAACCAAAACATAACCATGCAACAGAATGCATAAAACCAATCAATCAATTCGGAAAATTAAAACCATATACATTTTGATATTATGAATATAACCATACACATTCTAAAACGTAGAACCATTCAAACCAAAACATAACCATACAACAGAATTCATAGAACCATTCAATTATTTCCGAAAATTTAAATGTAATTTTTGTTTAAAAAAACACGCACCAAGAGGATGCACGGGTTGTACATGTTCGTTCATTGTCAAAGTTGTAAAAAGTGGATACTCCATTAGATCAACCGTGCGAAATCGAGGTCGTAAATAAAATCGCAATGACATATCATCGAAAATTTTCATTGGATTTAATCTAGAACGAAGGTGAAATTGAATCAATAAATTGACATTCGATGGATCTAACATCAAACTGTCAAAAATAACGGACTGCAATTCTCTGAAACTCGTTTTTTTATTGATAACAATTCCGTAATCACTGTAATTAGCGAAATCCTTCTCGGGAGTCCAGTAACCATTGTGATAGATGAGGATATCAATTTCCTCTATTGCAGATTAGACAGGGAACCATATGAGATAGAATCCGTGGATAAAATATGGGAGGAATCCGAAAACAAGATGAAGCAACATCACAGATTCAATAATGGACGAAACAGAGAAAATAATGCAACAACAACGTTTTTAATTTGCAGATGAACGTGATGAAGCAACAACACAGATCCAAGAAGATGAAGCAACAACACAGATTCAATAATGGATGAAATAGAGAAGATAATGCAACAAAAACGTTTTTAATTTGCAGATAAACGTGATGAAGGGACGAATCAGAAAAGAAAATGCAAGAAAAACGTTTTTATTTTGCAGATAAATGTGAATAATTAATTGAATATGGGAAAATCTTTCTGATAAGGAAGAATCTCACTAATTAAATAACTGTCATAATCAAAATTAATTAAAAAGGAAGAAACTGAAATAATTAAAACTCTATAAAAAAGTATTAATCATTTAATAAAAGATAATTTATTAAAATAAATATTAAAAAAAATAATTAATTAATAAAATTTCAAATTGAATAGGCAAAAATCACAATTAACCAAAAACCTATATTTCAATTGGTGAATTGAATATATAATCCAATTAAAAAGAGAGATGGAGAATAGAGAATGATGCCACGTGAGTGAAGTAGTTGATAGCCGCAAGATTATGATTGGGCATAGGCCACGTGGAGAAAGAGCGAGGGACCCACGAAAGAAGATAATTGGGTCTCCCGCGCTACAATAAACGAATTGGGGGAAATAAAACAGACTTTTCATTGCGTCGCTACATCACTGACGTTCTCTGAACAGCTGACTCTCCTCCTCCTCTGTCTTCTTCTGGTAATTCATCTTTTCTTCTTTTTTTCCGATTGTTCTTTTACTTTCAGCATCTGTTTCTGATTTAAATTAGATTTCCATGTTTCAGTCCAATCCGATTTTAGTTGTTCTTTTTGGATCCTTCTCCATAGAAATTTGTTTTCTACCAGTTCGGAACCTGGAAATTAATTCAACTCAATTCCTATCAGAAACATAGGATTCACAATTTAACAGATGAACTTAATGGAATTATGCTCTTTTTGGTTTTCTGTATGAACAAGTTCAAATGCCGATCGTTTTAGCTTAAACTTCAATTGTCAATTCACATTTTGCATTTAATTTATTATAAAAAAATTTATTATTTCACAGACATATATATTTTTTTATATCTTTTCCTGCACATGCCCATCCGTTCTCTTAAATATTTTACACGTCAGACGGCTGTATATCTCTTCATTTTCAAGTTTATTTATAGGTTTTATATTATTAATTTTAAATTTACGTAATTGCTCTTACACCGTTAATCTAAAGGTGATTAACGGTGATAAATGGATAAAGTTATGTAGATTTTTTTGAAAAAAAATCACCATGAAATTTGCCTCAAACTAAATATAAATAAAATTTTATCACTTTCCCCTATAAATTGAGTTCGGTTTTATCTGTCAACCAAAACTAAAAAAAATGTATTTTTTACTGAATGAAAGGTGTATATCTTTTTTAAATTTTGGTAAATAACTAAGACATGGAGCTAGTAATTCTTAGTTGATCCGAATCCAAGAGTGCATTTACTTGTTGTTGACTGAATTGGGTTAATTTGATTAATGGGTGCAGTGGAAGAGATTGAAGGGATTATAATAAACAAAGGAGAACAAGAAATCATTGTTCAAAAGGAGGAAAAATGGATTATGTGTACGGACCAGGAAGGAATCATCTGTTTGTTCCAGGACCAGTGAATATCCCTGAACCGGTTCTGAGGGTTATGAACCGGAACAATGAAGATTACCGCTCTCCTGCTGTTCCTGCTCTCACTAAAACACTTCTTGAGGATGTCAAAAAGATTTTCAAGACGACGTCAGGAACTCCATTTCTGTTCCCAACCACTGGTACTGGTGCTTGGGAGAGTGCTTTGACCAACACTTTGTCCCCCGGGGACCGGACCATCTCTTTCCTTATCAGTCAGTTCAGTTTGCTTTGGATTGATCAGCAGCAGCGCCTCGGTTTTGATGTTGATGTTGTCGAGAGTGATTGGGGTCAAGGTGCTAACCTTGACATTCTTGCTTCCAAACTTGCTGCTGATTCTGCTCATTCTGTTAAGGCGGTTCGCATTGTTCATAATGAAACCGCTACCGGTGTTACCAACAACTTGGCCCAAGTTCGCCAAATTCTCGGTTAGTCCGGTTAAACTTTGACTTTTAATCTTTCGGCATTGATTTTAGCTCATGTACTATTGGCACATGCATCATTCAACACTCTGAATGGCGCGCTGTGATGCACATCTGTCAATGCTGTTGATATAAAAGGAACTGAATCTCAATAGAGCACAATGAGACTGAATCAAAGTTTGCCCAATTCGTTAGCATATTGGCAAAACGGTAATTTTTTCTATTGTACCTGCTAAAATTTTGATCTTTAACCCCTCAATGTACCTCGATCTAGTGATATTTAGCTCTTGTATAATCACTCAAAACTGTCTTTTGTTCAATAGCATTGCCCGACATAAGTCTGAAACAATGCAAAAAATCAGCGAAGTTAAATGATTTAACATTGACGAATATTATACGATTATGAACAGATGATTATAGGCATCCAGCTCTGTTGCTGGTGGATGGAGTGTCATCAATACGTGCACTTGCTTTTCGTATGGATGAATGGGGAGTCGACGTGGCTCTAACCGGCTCTCAAAAAGCTCTTTCGCTTCCTACCGGTATGGGCATAGTTTGTGCAAGCCCTAAAGCTCTAGAAGCTTCTAAAACCGCAAAATCTGTCAGAGTGTTTTTCGACTGGAAGGACTACTTAAAGTTCTACCAGCTAGGCACTTACTAGCCATACACTCCTTCCATCCAATTACTCTATGGCCTTAGAGCTGCTCTTGATCTCCTTTTCGAGGAAGGACTCGACAATGTCATCGCTTAGCCACTAGGTGCTCTCATCTAACTAAAATTTTTTGGATTAAAAATTTTGCGCGATTTTTTTGACGATTTGTCCCAATGATGGTAGGCTTGCTGTAGAGGCATGGGGGCTTAAGAACTGTACACAAAAGGAAGAATGGTTCAGTGACACGGTAACTGCGGTGGTAGTTCCGCCATATATAGACAGTGGGGAAATAGTGAGGAGGGGATGGAAAAGATACAATTTGAGCTAGGGTTTGGGTCTTAACAAAGTTGCTGGCAAGGTTTTCAGAATTGGCCATCTTGGCAACTTGAATGAGGTACTCTTTACTTTCAAAACGGCACGCTAACATGTTTTGTGAAAGAATTTGTTAGTTTAACGAGTCGTGTTATTGTTTGCAGTTGCAATTGTTGGGATGTCTAGCTGGGGTGGAGATGATACTAAAGGATGTTGGGTTACCCAGTTAAGCATGGAAGTGCAGTTGGAGCTGCCTCTGCTTTCCTCCAAAACTCCACTCCTCTTATTAAATCTAGGATTTAAATTATTCCATCTTCTTCTCCTCTTTTGGTAAAATATGCAAAATTTGTACCTTATTTTGCTTTTGCGCTCTTTCTTGGCTACAAACTCTACTGGTTTGTAACTGTTTGTTGCTTCATTTGTTTCCTTATCACTTTAAACAACTTTTGTACACATCCTAATTTCTACCCATTTTTCTTATTTTAAGTTGAATACCAAACAACTTTATGGTTTAATTAATTTCACTAAAAATTAATCTTCGAGTCATGCGTAAATCTTCAATTACTTTTGACTTTGACTGTTTCATATTTTTATGATTTTATTTAATTCTCTTTGACATTATTAGAGTTACAATACAATGGGTGTGAAATTTTGATTTGTAATGCGCAGCATTTTTTTTACTTTTATTACTTTTTAGTAGTCCTTTTTTTCTTCATCAAATGCTTTTACTTTTATTTATAAAACAACTGCTTATGGTAGTAGCTTTTCAGAAACAAAATGTTAACAATAAACTAAATAGCTGCCATAAAAAACATAAAATTTAATTAAAAGCCTTATATAACCGATGAACAAGTCGAAGATAGAATTCAAAAAGGTTTGGGAATGGATGTTTTGAGAATAATTTAAATCAATGAATAAACTTACTAAAAAAAATCGAATCATTCCATGGTTATTTGTTTATTTACAAAGTAACCATTTCATTGTTCGCTAATACCTATAATGGGCCCAGTATTCAAGTAATGGCCTTGTTTAAGATTAATGGGCCTTTACTGGACTCTGAAGCCCATTATACATAACCCAAATATGATAATCGAACGGAATTTTGTCCATCTTCCTGACGACGATGTATGATGCTGGTCTTACTAACTCTGCGTACTTTGCTCGCCGGAAAAATGATTATGAATTAGTTAGAGTTGTTGCATTTCTGTTAGACTTAGAATTGTGGCTACATAAGCCTCACTTTCTGGAATCCTAAGTTCGTTAGAGTCGTTTCATTTCTGTTTCTTCGTCTTCTCTCTATCTCTCAGTTTCTTCCTTCTTTAGCCTCAATTTCTCTGCCAAGTTCTTAAACGAACTACTTTTCACACATCAAATGAGCACTCGAGTAACTACTGGAGCAGGAGCGAACTTGCTTGGCCAACACTCGGTGGAGAAAAATCAAGACGCCACCGTTTACGTCGAAAGCTCGATCCTCAGGTGTCTGAAGATTTTCTGTGGCAGTTATTTTATCAAGCAGGCCCCGTTGGTATGATTTTCTTACGTTTCTATCTCTTTTCTTTTCTTGATTTGATTTTAAAATTTGATTCACTGATGCAACTCCTTTTGTTCGTTTATAGTAAATGTATATATCCCAAAGGATAGAGTAACTAACCTTCATCAAGGATTCGGATTTGTAGAATTTCGGAGTGAAGAAGATGCTGATTACGTAAGTTTTTAATTGCTTTGCTCTTCTAGTTTTATTCGCTTTCTTTTTCTGAATTTTATGTTTTTTGTAGGCACTTAAGATATTGAATATGATTAAGCTTTATGGGAAGCCAATTCGTGTAAATATGATACACAATATGATCTTTGGAGGTTTTAATTTGCTATTTGGGGTTGTTATTTTTCAAGTATGCTGCTAAATTACTCTGTATTTCCTCTCCATGGCTTTAAAAGAGCTTGGAAGTAGGAGCAAATTGTTCATTGGAAACCTTGATCCAGTAAGTTGGCCAAGACTCAGAACTACTGCCTTTTTGTTAATGTTCATGTGTAAGTTCCGATCTAATTCTTTATTCTATTTAGGATGTCGACGAGAAATTGCTGCATGATTACTTTCAGTGCCTTTGGGGTTATAGACACGAATCCCAAGGTGATTCTTTCAATTTTGTTTCTCGTGTATTTAATTCTATATCGCATCAGACGCTCTGAAATTTGGCTTTATTAAGGTTTTTGTTAGCGTACGAATGTGGAGGATGGAAATAGCATGTCGGACGGTTCCTAATATTTGTCGTTTTAGAGAATTTCACACTTATTCAAAAACAATTAATTGAGGATATAAAACTACTCATCTACCCTTAAATCAGTAATTAATGAAGATTGAACATTGAGTTAATTACTCCTTTTTTTAAGTACTTATCTTGGGATTGAGCTGTCATTAATATGGATAAAATAGGAAGAATGGGGAAAATTATACATGGGAAATATAAAATGACAAGTATTAGGAACCAAGAACTCAATCCCAAAACGATAAATATTAGGAATCGGAGGGAGTAGCATTTTTTTTATCCATAGATTTACCCATTTTGACTGCTGGTGAATGTTTATAGCAAAATTTCGAGAATTCTGGATATGGGCTTACAATTTTCCTCCTTCACCAGTTGATGAAGCTAAGGGAAAGAGGAGATGGATTGGGATGCAATTAATTACGATATGCAAATTGTAAAGAAAACATGCCTTATTTATATTAAAAAAAATATTTGCTAACGGCTTGGCTTTCCATTAATAATATGCAAATGTTTTATTTGAAAAAAATAAATATGGGTGGCTTTTTTTTTATCAATCATAACATTTGTTTTCTGGTTGGTGTTCTCTAATAACTTGGTAAACTATAGCCATTACCCATTTTTTCTACTATTTAGGTAACTAATAATATTAATATTCTGCTTTGTATGGATCATGTCTACTAGATACTTCAATTTTAAAAAAAATTTATGAGAAAATAGATATATGCGACTTCAAACATACAAATTTATTTACTAGAATACATTATTTCTATGGTAAATTAGTACCAAGGACATGGAAACGTTTTGATTCTTCAGTTGCACGATAAAATCTGAAGTTTGAACTAAAATTTTGTCCTTCTTGTCTTGTCACAATTTTGATGGAGAATACTCCTATTTTTGTCAGATAATGAGAGATCCTGAGACTGGAAACTCCCGTGGTTTTGGTTTCATTGGCTATAATTCTTTTGAGGCATCTGATGCGGCTGTTGAGGTAAATCATTTACGTAAATTTTGATTCACACCTTCCAAATTTGCGAGAGAAAATATTATGAGTTGCATGTTAACTGGTAGGTGGGATTAAATTACTTAGGAGTTGTACTTTGTATGCCTTTTGATCTGATATTCAATTCACAAATATTGAATGCTTAAATTAGGTCAAGAAAACATGTACGCTATTTGCAATTTTCAAATGGTTAAATAGCAAGGTTAATTTGCTGGGATGTTTCACAGGCAATGAGTGGTCAGCATCTTTGCAACCTTCAGATAACAGTTTCATACGCATACAAGAAAGACACCAAGGGGGAGCTTCATGGTACTCCAGCAGGTTATCGTTGATATATCTGTTACTCCCTCAATCTCATTTTAATTGTCTTTTTAGAATTTTACACTAGAATTATGAAATTATTAAGAAAGACTAAATTAACCTTTTGTATTATAAATAAGAGTCACATCATCTTTCTTTATCCTTAGTATATATAGAATATCATTTCACCTTAATTACACTTAAACATGGTAAAATAAATTAATTGTTATAAATATGGAAAATATGGATAGAATTGAAAGAAATATATAAATCCCTTAAATATAAGAGAGAAAATCGATTGTTATTAATAAGGGTAGATATGGAAGAAAGTGGAAAAAAAAATCAAAAAACAACAATTAAAATAGGAATTGATGAAAAGTTTAAAGAGAATTAAAATTAGATGGACGGAGTATAATAATATTTTAGTTTTTTACTTTTGAGCATTATACGGTTGACCAGGACAATTCAATCCGGTGTTACTTCTTATATCTTAGAATGAAGTGAAGTCTTAAATTTTGACGTGGCTTTTGCACTGTACGATGAAATGGGGTATAGCTTTAGATGTGGTTTTGATGATGCAGAGAGATTATTGGCTGCGAGCAATCCAAGTTCACATAAGAGCAGACCCCATACAATCTTTGCCAGTGAGCCACCGCCAAGCATTGCTCTACCCAATGATACAGTGCCTCCACCTGGACCGCCGCCGCCAAATGCAGCATTCCAGCCAATTCAGGTATCTCCACCACCACCAGGTTGGCTGGGTCAGCCACCACCTCCAGGTCATGCAATGCCTCCACCTCCAACGTACTTCTGGTAGCTGCCTCCGAATATGCCGCCACCCCCTCCTCAAGGAGCTCCACAGCCAATGTGGCGGCAGCCACCACCTCCAGGTCATGCAATGCCTCCACCTCCAATGCACTTCAGGCTGCGGCCTCCGAATATGCCACCACCCCCTCCTCAAGGTGCTCCACAGCCAATGTGGCGGCAGCTACCACATCCACAGCAATTTGCAGGGGGGCACCATACGCCACATATGATGATGCAACCACCACCCCATTCAGGTTGAAGATTGTGACACTTGTTTTTGAACTTGTCCATAACATCAAATAGGACCTTACTAAAGTGAAATGTGTTTCTACAAATGACTACGAGAACCTTTGACCTAACAAATGTCTTTTACTCTTTGGTCTATTGTGATATTCCTCTGAAAATATGCTTTACATGTATCAGTGTTACAGTTTTGGCACAAAGTAACGTTCGTCTCCAAGTCTAATATGTTTTCCCGACAATATAGATGAGAGTTTTGGCGGGGGGAAATTGAGCAAGCAATTCATCTAGTAGACATTGGTTGTTGTAGCACAACACAAAACAATTGAAAATGTGGACTGTAAGTGATCTTAAATAATTATAGGCTAAATACATATGAAGTTGCCATTTGAATTTTAAGATTTATGTATTAGCAGTTAGCATCACAATAAAGTAAAAGCAGTTTCTTTTTTCATAACAGCTAAGACTCCACAGATCCAAACATGCAAAACCATGGACTTAATATCCTTCTAGCTTTTTTGAGAAACTAAAGGAACCAAATAGTATAGAAACTAAAATTATGGAGAAGTTTTGCACAATAATTTCATCTTTTCCGGTTCTTCCTTGACTTTGTAAAATTCAAACAATAATTTCAGCGAAGTTTTTCGTCAAACCAGGAAAACAAAAATTTGATTTACTAATTGAAATCATTCAAGAAGTTTACAAAAAGGCCCCAAAGTAAATGCAACTAGGCCAAGTAAAAGCCAAATTTAACTAGTTCCATATGAGCAGTCTTGCATACCTTTCTCCTTTAGCAGGCAACAGACCCAAACATGGTGTGTAAGGGCTACATCACCTTTTTGAAACATTTTGCTCTTTTTGGCTGCAACACAATATAGCCAAAAGCATGAATAAGATTTCAACCACCACCATCCGGACACCTAAAATGAATCTACAATAAAAAAAAGTCACCAAATGATGACCATTTCAACAATGTAATTCTCAAAAGAAGAAAACAAAACAAGTGCAGTGCAGGGGCAACAGTGATTCAATGGATATTAAAGTAGGATTTATTATATTATCCTTTCGAAGAAGTAAATACGAAAATGCAGCATTGTATCTGAGTTTATCGATCTCGCCTATTTTCTACCTCAAAGAGCAAAGTGTGAGCCACTAAATAAGAAATTTTTCCAAATAATTCAACAAACCTGAGTTTAATCGCCAACAAAATTAGTTCAAATAAAGTCCTTTAGTTTGGAAATACATTAGAAATCCTAGAAAGATGTTAGTTTACATACCTTACAAATGAAATTTCTAAGTTCAGAATCTCATTTAACTTGCATTTGAACCAGAGGCTGGTCTTTTCTTTCTCTTGTTCTTCGGTTTTACAGCATCTTTTAAAGTCTTCTCTTCACTCATCAACTGAAGCCCATTTTCAGACACATCACTAGGTAAAGTAGCAGATTTTGTATCAGCGGCTGGATTTACCTGTTCAGCCTCCTCAGTGCTACTTTGCACACTTCCATTTTGTTTATTGTTTGCTGATGTTCCTGCATTGTTCAAAAATAGGTCAAGCCATCTCATACCTTCAAAATGCAAAAATATAAATAATCACTCAAGTGGACCTCAAAATGCTTACTTTTTTAAAAAAAAAATTGTGCAATTGCGATTAAATTTAATTCTAAGAAAAATCTCATCCACGCCTGAAATGTGGCTCGAACTTGAGACCTCTAGAGGTCACGAATTCAGTCTTAGTCACTAGGCTAAGACATTAGTCACCATCAAAATGCTTGATTGACAAAATGATTTGAATATGGATGATCAAACATCACAATATCAGTAATAACTACTATTAAAATTTTAAGAAAATTGTTTAGATACCAATGATTTTGTCACATTGGCGAGCAAAAAGACAGGGGAAGCAATAGTAAGATTAGTTTCAGCATTTCATGAATTCAGATAGAGCAGCGGTGCATGAGATATGCCAGATGTATCATGCTTAGTTGCACATAAAAACAATTAAATTGAACTCAAAAACACATGCGGTGACAGGAAAGAATTCAGAGAATTTACTAAAAAAGAAAGCAAATGAGTTCACATTTTATTTTTATTTTTACTTTTCAGAGACATGAAAAGCCAACAAAAAAGAGGATCAATAAAAAAAAGCAAGAAAAACAAAATGCATCAGCCACCCATAAAAAGACAACATGCATTCCAGAAGATTCAATACACTTGAAGCCAAAATGCCTTCATGAAAGAAAAGGGCATCACTGCCCAAATATATATACAAGAAAAACCATAAAGTAATCTCTGGCTGTAAAATAATGCAACAAGAAACTGATCGATGGACTTCCTATCTCCATTCAACTACACCACCATTAAGCCATCCAGCACTCATTCAAAGAATCAACGAAACTTTCTGCATTGAACTCACCAATAGTGATCATCCAAGAATTAGATCAGTTTGCAAAATTCTAATGATCTAATTTCATCATTGTAAAAGTGTAATATTTTGCATTTCAAGAAGGTGTTTATAAAACAATATAGAATTATATAGGTAAACAATAGAACAATTTAACTTTGAAACACACAACACAAGATGCCAATTGGCACTCGCAAGAGTGCAATTTCTTGCGTGCGGCAACAGTTATATAAATGTGCTGTCAACAAATCTAACAAAGTAGACAACAAAAAAAGACCAGATTTCTTCTAAAGTAAATTGCAGAGGGTCAATACCACGTGATGCTAGAGAAGCTTCCAAAAATTCTGGATCAGCACCCTTTGAATAAGGATCCCTGAGAATCAAGAAACACAAAATAGCATTAATTAATGAGACAAAAAAAAAGGTATAAAGAAAGCTACATAACAACACAGTGGTGATTGGAGCTTTTGAGGGCACAAGTGTCAATTACACTAGACACTAGTTTATAATGATTTTGATTTTACTAACTCACAAACTTCCCAATATCATGGCTTCCTCAATATTATGGCTCCTCAACCAAACCTAATTATACCCTTAAATTTTCCCCAAATACCCCTCCAGCTTGTCCTAGTATCCTACTGAAATAACTGTCAGCCCCACCAGCATCCTAAGCCTGTTCTCTATCAGCTTCAGTCCACCATAAGTACTGATACATGTTGCTAATGGACACTCACCCTTCAATCAAAAGTGATAATCAGTTTTGTTAAAGGGCACTGACCCTGAGTGAGCTAACGTAACCGAACTCATGCCAGTAAGTTAGCAAAAAAACTTTTGTTCTCCTGATTATCTGAACTATAAGTTTTGAGGGGTTTGCAGTTTGCACTATACCAGCTTGAAGCTCCTCCATGGAAATTTGTAGCATTGCCCTTCCTTTGACTAGTTCCAGCTTGGTTAGATGATCTGAGACCACCATCAACATCATTACCTTGACTTGAAACTCTTTCGTCAGATGCTACCTTCAGTCTATTTATCGGACTAGTTGACAATTCACCAGTTCCCTTTGGCATCAAGGATTTGTTTTCCTGCTCTTTTACACTGCCACCAGTTGCATTAACACTAACAGCAACTGAAGTAGAGTGTCGCTTGATCTTGCGCAATGCTCTCTCCGTGTTGTATGCTTCAACCTATAAAAAACTATATTACAAAGGACCCGAAATAGGCATGATAAAAGATAAGAGGCGTCATTACCCCAATGCCAACAGCCATAAAAGTTGAAAGTAAAATTACCAAAGACCCAAATGAAACAAGAACAAGAAAATCCTTTGTTGTCATGTCACTGTAGTAAAACAGAGATAGTATTCCTTATCGGCAGTGTTGGAGGAGGGAAGGGATGGATGGATCATGGATGCAAAATTCTCTAGACACGTATTTGCATACACTTGTGTCTAAATACATGCCTTACACATCCATCTCTCCACTCTTACAACGCCCCAAACATCATAATAAATAAAAATTAGTATTCCTTTTACCTTGAAAAATGTTCCCTTTCCAACACCCTGTAATTACAAATATTTCCTTTTTCTTACACAGCATTACTTGAAAACAGCCAAACAAACCTAATGAAGTCCTTTTTAGCCTGGCAATTGGACTTAGGCACTACCCTTCGCAAAGCCTCATAAGGCACCTCGCGCAGGGTGTTTGGAGGAACTAACGCCTCATCTGAGTGCCTGTGGCTCTCTTAACAACAATACATCAAACAAAAAACTGTATGTAATCAATAACAGAGTAATGGTTTATCATTTTAGATTAAATTAGTTCCACATACCGGACAAGTTTGCTATTAAGATTACAAAATGATTTAAAGGGAATTAGAACTTAGAAGAGTTGATAAAATAGTTTTAAAGCATTTACTCTTTCCATAAAGGAAAATTCGTGAAAAAGTGTTCTGACTACTTACGGAATGCCTCACAATTTTTTTGTGCATGTTCATTCTAATTACAAGGAAGGGGAACTATTGCAACAAATTTCTAACCACAACTTTCGAAGCATATCAAAAGATTTCTGTAAAAACAAAGTTTCAGCTTTTCCAAACATTCTACCACACATCTAAGGAGTCTCACTGTTTTCTATGAGGCATAAAAGAAAAGAGCCATAGGTCTTAAGTCACGATCTCAGTCATAAAGCGATATTTCTCAAATCTCGACAGCAAAATAAAGTCTGAATGCAAAAAACTGAAGCCCCCACAACTGAATTATAAATGAAACGCATCATTCATATGGAAAACAACTATAAGAGCAAATGCACTCTCTAATAAATAGCATCGAACATTATTTCTTTTATGTATCTTACAAAAGAGAGGTCATCAGAAAGATAATTAAGGAACATTCCTAACTCATACACATAAGCAATTTGTATGAAGTAAACGTCGTTTAGATTCAAGTTTAACGACTTTCATATAAAAGAAACTCACTGCATCTTTTATCTTCTTTGTCAAAGACTCAGCATTCCTAGTGGCAAGTCGCAAGCAACGCATTATATCACTCTGCATCACCCCCTCCCCTCCAGCTTTCTGTATAGCACAAATATCACCATTTGCATTTGCTGTAACAGTCATTCTTCCCCCCATAACACCCTCCTCATTATGGGTCGGATCAACAACCTTCACGGCATGCATTACATTAAATTAAATCTTTATGCATATATGCTTAGTTGATAGTATGAAAAAGATTCTGCAATATTATTTTTACCCACCATGGTATGCTCGCCATTGAAAAATGCGAAAGTTACTGCTATAGGGAGATGATGTATTATCAAAGGAAGAGGTTCTTTTACCTGTAAGAATGAAAACAATAAGGACTTGCAACCATCCAATAACCATATGAGAACAGACCACCAGTAATTAAAATGAAGGATTTTATTAGGAAGAATAATGGCTGATTGAAGACCTAGAAAACAACGGAGTTTAAATTTCCAATAAGACATCCTATAAACCACTACAGAGATATATTAATAGAGAAAGAATATGCCAGAACTTGTTAAAAATTTATGTTCTGCAAAAGAAAAAGAAAACTCTTCTGATAAACACAACATAAAACCCTTGCTGCACCCGATGTTATAAATATTGGGAGATCCAAACAATATAATGTAACTACAATCAGAAAAACTAAAGAAATTTTCAGATTGTTGTATAGCATATCAGATGAAAGTGAACACAAATACAAAAAAAAAGATGGCAGATAAACTTCCAAAAACAACTGCTGAATATTAATTTTTTCTTTGAGAAACAACAAAAAAAAATAAATAGTATGAGTAACCTCGGGAGGATGCACTATCACTTCCTGACCATCTTCTCCTCCTAATGTGCATTCTGATCTCCGAAACGTCAGGAGAGCAGCTAAAGCAGCAATATTAGCAGCATCAACAAGATTTCTGATTCCACAACAGGCAAGAAAAAACTAGTATTATATGCCGAATACTAACAAAAGGGGTAAACAAAAAGAAAATTAAGGATTAGAAAGTAAAGCATACCCCCCATTATCTAAGATGTGAAGATCAATGCGAATTGCCCATACTAACTTCCCAGAAAGAATGCAAAGAGATTCAGTATCCACTGCCCTGCTTTCCCTGCAGGTTGATTTGAATTACTGAAAGAATTTTTGTATTTAGGGGACCTATTCCTAGCATTTTGTATTGAATGTCTTCTTCAGAAGAAGACCTACCAATATATCAAATTAGACAAAATAATACTATTACTATATGCAGAAAAGATTTAGTTTCTTGTAATGAAGATGTATAATTGGACAACACTCTTTAGACGAAATTCATAAAAGTCTACCTTAGACCGCGATCAACAATTCTACCCAACTCAACTGCAGATTCTCCAGGACGACCTGGCTCAAATGAAGGATCAGCCATTGGAGAGAACTCTGTAAAAATTGAGAGAGTTCCTTCATTTGGTCGGTCTCTGTAAGGTTGGACAAGTTGACCTGTTACAAAACCCATAACATGTGTTTGACCAAGCTGCACCTCTGACGACCCATCTTCTCTGCAAATTAACAATCCACGGACATAAGGAAATAAACAATAACAGCTGTAACTTTCATGCCTCAAACAGAAACCATATTTTCTTTTTTCTATTTTTAAGCTATGTTGTAATGCAAAAAAAGACCGACATAGTTCCTCAAGTTCTTCTGCCAAACAGAATAATTAACTAACTTAAATTCCATTACTAGCGAAAATACAGTAATTTTCAACAAATTATGCACCAATCAACATCAAAAGCAACCAACTCTCGGCATCCCTAATCACGCATTAAAGGATTTAGCGCGCCAAAACCAATATGTATATCGAGAAAGCAACTTACTTGCCAAACTTGATGGTTATTTTACGGTATTCGAGGGAATTACGGCCATCAGTTCTCAAATCAGAAGCCAAAGCTGTCTCAATGAATTTCTTCTCATTCAGAGACATTCGCCACGAATTCCCTAATCTCCCTTCCATTATAGACACGGTTCTTCCAAACCCAGCGCGACAGAAATAGAGAAGTAAACAATTGAGCTGACAGCTGAATTGATCCGTACAAAAGCGAGAACTGAAATAGGATAGTATAGGTTCAACTTCACCAAGACAAATCCGCAGACTAACCTAGCTCTCCCGGGAATGTAGTGGTTGTTTTAGTCAGTGAACTCAGACTCGCGCCACGGAGCGACCTAACGGACTCCAAACCCTAGGGTTTTGTTCATATGATCAGTGGCCCGACCGGAACTACGTGAATCAAATCAATCCCAAATCAGTATTTGACACTGTTTTAAAAATCCCACTTAGGTCTGCCTAAGTACCTCCCGAACGCTATTTTGAGGATCGTTGTTTGGTTACGCCTAGCATCTAAATCCCCCAGGCCCCGATTAATCCCCGCCTAAACCCCGATTCACCTTCGACCGCTCGACTATCGCCTAACGCTTTTTAAAATACTGGTATTTGAACCTCGACAAATACGGATTAGAGACCCGATTTGGTTTCTTTTCTCAATTTGTTAATTTGTTACATGTCAGCCTCTATAATTTTGTTTCACCCCGTATATTTCATAATATTTATTTAAATTATTGTCTCCTTTTTTTATCAAAAAATTAGGTCATATAAATAACAGCTCTAATCTAAGGTAGGTAAGGATCAAACCTCTCAACTCGTCGAAAAACTAGCTGCTCTTGCTAATAAGTGAGCAGCACTATTTGCTCGCAAACCTATACACAAACTTTATTATAATAGAAGAGAAACAACTAATCAAAGTATTACCCAAATTATCGTCTCCTTTAAATTTTTAAATTCTCAATTTTTTTCTTTTAAGTCATCAAATTTTATTTGTTTTTTCTTGTGGATGAATAAATATGTCAAACAATAAATAACGTAACAAGATGTTTTATTAGAAAATGAAAAATATTAGAAAAGCATTGATTATGCATAAGCGGAATAAAAATTTCGCTCATGTAATGGTAGAAGCGGATAGGATTTCCGACCGTGCCATGGCATGGGCGGAAATTCCATCCGCCCATGTCATGGCCCGAATGGAGTTATCGTCCGCTTCTGACATTGCATTTTCAATTCTTGATGAAATGACATTATAGTATTTTCAATGGGACGGCGTGAATTAAAATTGGATGGCCCGTGATAATACCTTTTTTATACAAAAGACTGTTATGTTTACTTTTAGCGTAATATTTGCTTGTGTTATCATATATCAAAATATTGATGGTATATAAAAAATGGTAAACTTCAAAAACAATTCTTGTGATTTCACTGTATTTTTCGATTTTGTATTGTTTAGCCTCCTCAAATGTACCGCTCTCTTCTAAAGGAACTACTTTGACCCCTTTTAGTTAATCACAACTGATATTATTCATTGATCTTGAATTTGCAGATTTAGATCGAGACAATGACCACCTAAAGTAGTTAGACTCGCATTTATTCTTCTTCTCCCTTTAAATAAACCCTAAAATCAATTAAAAGCCCAAAAAATCTTTCAGAATCAATTTATTATTCATCTTTCCCATATTAAAAGAAAAACTCTTGGATCGATGAAATTGAAGGAGTTAAATAAGAAATCGAGAGCCAAACATGGAGAAAACCCAGAGATGAGGAAGAAGTTGGACATCTTATTCGCATATTCCAATGATTGGAGAATGATATGTGTTCATTCACAGATGAACCCTAAACCACAATAAATTTCACAAACCTCAACTCCTCTCTAAATCGAGTACGGTAAAAAAAACTGGAATCTAACTAGCGATTCAAATATAGCCGGTGGCTGAGCCGACGATGTTGGTGGTGGTGTTTGCGATGTTGGCGATGGCAAGGGGTTTGAGAAGGGTTGTGGTTCCCAATTTTGTATTTGTCGCAAATTAGTTATTTTAGGGTTGATTTTGAGGGAGAAGAAGAATAAATGTAATTTTCCAAAAAGTGTCCCCTGTCATGGTAGAAAAACTGACGTTGTTAACAAAATTTACTTGTTTTGCTAACGGTTTGAAACCTTAGACCCCTTTATGATCTATAAAACCATAACCCCTTTTAAAAATGACTTAAATCACAAGCTACTTTTTTATGTTTACCTTTTTTTATCTTTTAAATTTCCCAGGCTCTGAAAACACAACATTGTAACCGCAATAAATCCTTAGTACAACTGTTACTAAAATTTTTTATTCTCTCTGCGCCATCATCCTACACCACTACTTTTAAAATAAAGTTAAGACAAACTTCAAAAAAAGTACAATGTAATTTCACTCATTTGTAAAAACGGGTATGGGAATTTTTATTTTGCAAAAAAGATCTGAGGTTTCACATCGTTAGCAAGTAAGAGATTTTTTTACGCACTCCGTAAAAAATGATGATGTGGTACGAGGCAACTTTTGAAAACTTAATTTTCTTTTTATCTTCATCCTCTGAAACCGTAAATCAAACCTTTTATTCAATCTCTAATTCCAAAATTCATTTTTATAATTTATCCTTCCCTTTTCAAATACATTTAATTTTAAACTCAAACTATCTCATTCTCTCATTTCAAATGTCACTCTATTAAATTAATTTCACATTAACAAGAGCTTGAAAAGTTCATCAATGACAGATTTTAATAAGAACTTGATAATTCGAAAGCAAGAAGTAGGGGAATGCTCGTTCTAGCCTCAGTGGTGAATCAAGAACTTCAATATTGTAAGGTCCAAGTATTAATTACTAAATTTTTTTCGTGTTTTGGTGTTCAAATTATTGAAATTTCTTTTTGGTATCTTACCAATTCAATTTTCACATATTTAGTGTCATGTACATTCAACTGTAATATAACAATTTAATGAACAATTGACAATTGACTAGTGACAAATGTTCATGCTCCACTGATGGTTAGCGAAACATGTTCATCTCCGAGTGACGATATGTTGTTAGATAAACTTTAATATACTAAATTTTTTATTGAATGAGAATTTTTAACATGCTAAATTTTAATATGCCATACTCCAAATGAAGAACAATAATTAGATAATATGAGCCCCAAACATGTAAAAATTAACTAGGTAAGAGGCAATTTTATACAAGTTAATGTATGAAAGTAGGCATTTATATCATATGACAACACTTAAAAAGTATTTAAGTCAATCATTAATATGCAAATAAATTTTAATTAATCATGTGTTAACGAATAAAGTATGTCAATAAATATAGATTGTCTCCAAACACATATTTTTATGATGTTCATATATTCAATACTAATGAAATAATACTATATTTTAAATTTTTGTGGGGTCTATAGACCCCACTTGGGACTAAGTGGGTTCGCCCCTGTCTAGCCTCCTTTGTCATTGTCAATCTCGTTTTAACCTTTCTTTCTTCGCAAAAAGAACTTCGTTTCTTCCGCTGTCGGACTGTTTCTAAACTCAAGAACCTTTTCAAAATAAATACACAACTAAATCTTGTATCACATTCGTTGCTTCGCCAACCCCAAATGATTTAAACCCAATTGGCGTAAGTGGGTACCGCTTTTTCATTGCGAGTTTACAAGATGAATGAATTTTTTTCTTATGTTGTTAATGCCTCCAGGAATCATATTTCCCCAAATCTTGTAGCATTGTATAAAGATCTGATCCATTTGTTCTTTGTTCTTTTCTTTTTTCTGGTTTAAGCGAATTGAGCATTGATGTTGCTGCTTATCATATATAAACTACAAATTTTGATCTTTTCTTTTTTGATTTTGCAAATTTATAATTTTTTTTCTGAGAATTATTATTAATGAACATTGTTTCGATATCTTCAAAAGAGTAAAAAATTTCTCATAAAAAAGCAGGAACCTGCGAAAAGAGATGATGATGGTTTTGTTACCAGGATTGACAAGAGGAAGGATAATATGAAAAAGAATTTTACGGAAATGTCATTGTCACATAATCATTTTTTACGAAATGGATTGAAAATCCCTTATTTGCTAACGATGTGAAATCTCAGACCCTCTTTTACAAAAAAAATTCTCAGACCCCGTTTTGCAAATAACTAAAAACATAAAGTGTTTTTTGAAGTTTATCCATAAAGAATATTATAGATCCTTTGTTTTGCAAATTGTTTGAAATCACACACTCTTTTGAAAAAAATCGCAATTTCTCTTCTGAAACTCAGTAAAAATCGCAAGATATGTTTTTGAAATTTATCATGTAAAAAACACTTTTTTTCCAAACCACTTTATATAATTTCTCCAAGTAAAGTTTAGTTCAAAACAATATGCGTTGAAAATATATTCTTGTCTTTTTTTATAACTCAAATGTTTTTTTATGTCTGACATGTTGAAAATGTATATTTGATTCATTGACGTTTTCAATTTTAATCTATAATGTTTAACATATCATAATTTATTACCATAACTTAATAGACAATTGATGATCGATAATTTTACGCACAGTTAGAGAAACATATTCATGCTCTTAATGACATTACATGTATTTTTATTTTTTTATATTTTTTAGACGAGCGCTCAGTTGATTAAAATTATATATAACATATACTAAAAAGGTAAATATTGACATATTCTTCAATAAAAAAACATTTTACATTTTAACTATAATTTTAGTTATTTTTTCTACCATTACTCCAATAGTTTTTGGATTGTCTCGTTTAGGTTTTATGTCTGGATTTGGCGTGTTACCATTTTTGTTTGTTTATACATTAAACGAAATAATGGATTTGAGTGTGAAAATGAATAGGTACAAATATTAGTTTATCTTTAATAATGGAAACAAATTATTTAAAAATAGACAAAGCACACAAAAACTAGCTGCACAGTGCCACACGCTAACTTTCCCTTAAATTTAATGAGACAAACACAGTACAGAAATGAAACAGTGAACAGCATATTCACGAATTAGCTGACTCAGAAAGAGATGATGATTCGCTGATTCTAATGACTCCGACCCAGAATTTCAGAACCCTCAGAAAGAGATTCAACAATGGGTTTCTCTAAAGACAATCTGAAAGGTGTAATTTTAGCTTTATCATCGAGTGCGTTTATTGGGGCAAGCTTCATCATCAAGAAGAAGGGCCTTCGAAGAGCTGCTGCAGCCTCCGGTGTTAGAGCTGGTGATCTTATTTACTTCTTTTTCCTCCTTTTTTTGGGAATTCAATTGGTTTTCGCTGAATGGAATTCTTTCGAATGATGTAGGCGTTGGCGGATTCTCGTATTTATTGGAGCCTCTATGGTGGTTGGGCATGTCAACGAGTAAGTGGATTTCACTCCTCCATTTTGTGGGATCTTGTTTTTGTTTTTTTATATTAGGAAATTATTATTTAACGATTACATGATCTACGAAATAATGGTGAATTTCAGTGATTCGAGACTGGTTTTGATTTTTGTTTCTGTTATTTTGTGCAGCAGCCTTAGAAATTTGTTCTTCTAGTAAAATAATTAGTCATATTTGTGGGAACTAATTATTTGATGTGTAATTTGGTTTTATCATTTATAATTGTCCACATCTGTTTTATCCTTTTTATGTAGTGATTGTTGGAGAGGTTGCCAATTTCATTGCTTATGCGTTTGCACCAGCAGTTCTTGTTACCCCACTTGGTGCTTTAAGTATTATTGTAAGGTGATCTTACTATATTTTATGTCTTTTCAGCTTAAATTAGTATTTGGTAACTATATTGAATTGTTGTATGGAAATGGAAACAGAAACTAAGATTTTTGTTTGATACTTTGATATATGGGAAGCAAAAACCCGGGGAGCATGTAAATAGTAAAAAATATAAGCTATTAGAAATTATGAGGAAATGAAATGTTATCATTGGCTGCATAAAATGGAATTCTTTTGTTAAAAATTTGAGAGCTTGTGGAAGTTGATCCAGGAAAAATTAGAGATACAATGCAAAGTGATCGATGTTTTATTACTGGACTACGAATGTTTAATGTGCAAATTTGCTTCTGGAAACCTATTTCATTTTAAAGAGTTTCCAGCTTTTTAAAAATTACAAAATCGGTACCTGAAATGTTTTCTATGAGTTTCCTAGAGAATGTCAGAATGTTGAAATGCTTTTATATACAAGTTTCCATGCATCATAGTAGTAATCCAAGCTCTTCTAAGTGATGCGCATTCTCTTGGATGGTTTGCAGTGCTGTGTTGGCACACTTTATTTTGCATGAGAATTTGCAAAAGATTGGGATATTGGGATGTGTTATGTGCATTGCTGGTTCTGTTATAATTGTGATCCACGCACCAGAAGAGCACCCAATCACTTCTGTTCAGGAGATATGGACTATGGCAACTCAACCAGGTTAAACAACTTCCAATTTATATGCATACATTTGTTTCGTATCAAATTCATCTCTCTTTTTTCATGAACCATATTACTGTTGTTCTTTGCAGCTTTCTTGCTTTACGTGGCCTCAGTAGTTGTGCTTGTTTTCGTTCTGATCTTCCATTTTGTGCCACGATGTGGGAACTCAAATGTCTTAGTTTTCATTGGGATCTGTTCGTTGATGGGTTCTCTTTCGGTAAATCACTAGAGCTATCATCGGTGGTTTGGTACCTCTTTCCATTTTTCTTTTTTTTTGTTAAATTTCTTTTAAGACCAAATGCATTGATGATGATACATCATTATATAACTGGCGGTTCTTTTTTAACATGGGATGATTGAAATCAGTGCGTAAATAGATATTGATTTACATGAGTAATGTATCTTTGTAGGTGATGAGCGTGAAAGCAGTTGGAACAGCATTAAAACTGACAATTGAAGGGAACAATCAATTAGTCTATCCAGACTCATGGATATTCATATTTGTCGTCATCACTTGTGTTGTCACTCAAATGAATTATCTCAACAAGGTTAGTGGTGAGGCTCTTGTTCTTATTACCCAATATCTTGCCATTTTTTGTTAAATTGATGCAAAATTTGCAAACTACACCACAATCTTTATTCTTCTGTTTTTATTTTCTGTAGTTTGAAATCTTCTCTTCTTGTTGGCATGCATTTCAATGTTTCCTTTTTGACGATGTGTGCTTAAATAGAGAATTCCTAATTGTTTCTCTTTTTTGTTACGAGAGAATATTTATTGATTTGAACTATTAGATGCCTTTATTCGTCTTTCATATAAAAGCTTCCATTCAAGGAGAAATGTGTTTATATTGCATGTCACATAATTATTTTTTTCAGGTGAGGTAGCAAATCTTCGAGATCTAGTTGGAAGAAGTCAAGTCAACTATAAACATGTTTAGTTTATTCTTAAATCTGTTATGTTAATATCTGATTTGATAAAATCGACAAGTCCCATGTTTCAGGCACTCGATACATTCAACACAGCTGTAGTTTCACCCGTTTATTACGTCATGTTCACGTCACTGACGATTCTTGCCAGTGTCATCATGTTTAAGGTGCGGCTATTTCGCTTGTGGAAACTTACATTACTGAAAGCATCATTTATCAAACGTTTCTCTTATATTGCTTTTATGAGATTATCACTTTAGCTTAAAGTTGAGTGTTTTATACGGGAGGAAAGTGAATGCATTCAGATTCATCTTATTGAAGCATGGTTATATATATTGACTAGAACACATGTTTTGCGATGGTAATCTGTGTTCTTGGCACCTACAATTAGCCATAAAGCTCATATTGGTCCTTAAACTTTAGTTTTGCAGTAAACAAATACTTGTGCATGTCAATAAAAATACCTTCAGCCATAGTTCGGCGAAAAATATCTCTGATAAAAAATGTGTTATGTGGTGTGTGTGTGTGTGTATATTACTCATGTGTATTCCATTGTGCTATCACTAAAGAATTTTGCTCGGATTATGGTCATACTTAATTTCAGTAAACAGTAAACTGACCAAAAAGTACTTTCTTTGTAGAATATAAAAGCTAAAATGTAACTTTCTAAGAGTGAAAATCAAAATTTAGAGGGTCAAAATGTGTTGCAATGAAAGGTCAAGGATTATTGAACTTAATACATTAAACAAGATAAAAGGTATAAACTAGGATTTGTGGTGTATTCTGGTCATCCAAACGAGAAAAGGAAAAGCAAAGATTCAAAGAGTGTCGTGTATTTGCCCATGAATTCGATTTTGACTGAGACTGATGTGTCTACTTTAGAAACATTTGATATTAAAACATGAATGATGAAATATATGTCAGGATTGGGATGGTCAAAGCGTGGGTAGCATTATATCTGAAATATGCGGCTTTGTTGTTGTGCTTTCTGGTACAGTCCTGTTACAGACGACCAGAGAATACGAAAGGAGCTCTTCATTTAGAGGTATTTGATTTTTCAACATTGTGGATATGAGTAGCGGTGTGTACTTATAATAGCTAATTGTGGGTATACAACTCAGGTAACTATGCGCCATTGTCCCCTACATTATCCACCGGACTTTGCAGCAGCAATGCAGAATTTCTGAAACACCAAGAAGGCGAGGTTCCATCTCTCGACGATATCTGTCTACGAAGACAATGACTTGCTTGATGACAATGTTTGTCGCAACACAGCGACAAATCTCAGCACCTGAATTTTGTTTTGTAAGAAATTGGCGCTTTTGTTCTTGGATATGGGCATTCATGTGGTGATTCCAAGCTTGTGACGAAGCAGCTTTCTGTTACTGGAGTTTCATGTGTACCGTTGTTTCGAGCAGATTGATATAATTGGTGAAAGCTGATGTTTGTTTGAAAACTTTGTAGGCAGTGTGTTGATAAATAGAGGGAGAGTGTTCATAAATATCATTTGTTTCAAGGCATATAAATTGATTGTTGATAAATTACATTTATTTATTCTTTTTACTTTTTTGGTATAAATAAATGTCGCGTATTCATTGATTTAGCTTCTTGCGCTAGTGATGAATTGTTTTCCACATTTAGTTTCTCTCGCTAGTGATGAATTGCCATTGTAACTTAACGACGATGCCTGGTAGTATAAGATAACCCCGATTATGTTGTAAAATACAAGGATAAATCTGAAGCCTTGAAATACTTTTAGATTGAAATTTATTTGATGGTTTTATCAAATATTTCAATTGGATAAAATCAGAATTTTAACCAGAATTTAGAAATAAGTATTTGTTCTGAAAAGATGAAAATGAATCATATCTGTTTATTGTTCAATTCTAGCAGAAAAAACCATCTGAAAATATATGACTTTTTGGGAAAATAGCAGGTTCTGAAAATACACGATTTTTAGGACAAATGACAGGTTTTTTATAAAAAAAAACATGACTTTTCAAGGGGGCTGCCAACCCTCCTACCAGGGGCATTGCCCTTAGTATCGTAATAGAACCTGAATAAGCGTGCACTCCGCATCCTCCCAACTTGTTCGATGAAATATTACGATTATACCGGTCAACTAGTCGATCCAATTACACTAAAATACTAACAGAATATAATAAAATAATTAACCATTTTTTATACATTTCATAGGCATATATTTTTTTATTTGTGTTGATGTACAATACATATAACCAAAAGTTCAAGGAAACTATACATACTTTGACGAGAAAAAAAATTAAGCAATACAAATTTATAACACTTTGGTATATTACCGAAATGAGTATACACTATTTTTTTTCCACGTAAATAATCTAGATTTATTTGTAAGAAAAACACACACACAGAAGTGAAGGGAACAGTAACAGAAACAAAAGTGCAATGCCAAGTATGTTTTAAATTTTGAGTTGCCGAGCATCATTTTACTACGTGTCATCCTTTTTTTCTTAAAAATTTTCAATTTTACCCTTTCCCCTTCTAACCATCCACATAATTTTTCTAACTAATTCAAATTAAAAGTGTAACATGTTTGTTAATTTATTTATTACAATTAGTTACAAATTTTAATATCATAGTTTAAAATTAAGAAATTTATATTTATGATTTTGTTAATTTATCTCTTTAATATAATGCATTTTTCATATTTATTTATTTCTTTTTACTAACAAAATCTTTTATTTAATTGAAAAGAAGTAGATTGGTAACTTCGAAATTTCCTTTTCTTTTCATATATTAATAAATGAAAAAATAATGTTTTGGGCTAGCCGGCCGGAAAAAAGGTCGGCTATTGCTGGACCGGTCTTTTAACTGGTCATTGCATTTTATGGTCGGCCATTTTGTCTCAAAATCAGACCGGTCATACCAGTAAATGGTCGGAAAATCCGGACGACTTTCCAATGGCGTGGCCATTCAATTTTCTTTTTACTTCGAAGTATAAACGGGTGATGCATGACCTTGTTTTGTTAAGTGTATACCCACTTTGAATAAAATATTTTTATTTTTCATACTAGAGTATTTTATTTTTGTTATCCTTGCTATTTTACGTTTTACTTTTTGCTTTTACCATTATTATCTTTTCTCCTCATCTCTCTCTAAATGTCGTGATTTCTCTCTCTCTAGATTTTCTATTCTTCCCCAGTTTTTCTCTTCTTCGACCTGCGATTTTCAGATTCAATATACGTTTAGTTGCTGACTTTCCTGTAAGTTATACCTCTTATCTCTTTCTTTTATCTTTCGATTTTTGTAGTATTCTAATTGGATAGATCTGCGTTTACT
>CATIWQ010217123.1:0-18724 GCA_949673415.1 Euphorbia schlechtendalii
AGAATTAATTCTTTAGTCACTTTATTAGATTTATAACAGAGGTCTAACATTATGCATTTCAATAAAATTTTTATTTGTAAAGTATTCTACTAGGTTTCTAATAGATATCTAACAAATTTGAGCTGAAATGTATAATATTTGGAAAAAAGTAACCTACTAGAGATCTTGTAGACATAAACAATTTATTAGATTTCTGATAGAAATCTAACATATTTTCTAATAGATCTTAACATATTTCTAATTAAAATGTGTTTTTAAAAAAATACTTTTGTAAAGTTGTTTTTTTATAATTTTTTAAAGAGAACAATTGTGTAATTTCCCCTTTTTGAAATCTATTAAAGCCCACGAAATATATGAGTCAAACTTGAGATTAGTTTAAAAATCTCAGTGGACGGACCAGTCCGCATTCTTTATATAATAGATGCATGTATGTATATAAATTTTTTTTTTTTTTTTTTTTTTTGAAAAACTCCCGGAGAGTCGGTGAAACTCTCCGAAAGCAAAAGGTTTGAGGTGGGAGAAAATTTCGGGGCAAGGTCCCCAACTAGGTTGGTTTCCGCGCTTGCCTACAAAACTCCCGACTCTCTTTTATTAATAAAATAGTTACAATTCTCGAGAAAAGAAAAGTAACTTAAATACAAAGTAAGAATCTCGGGTTCACAAAAAGGTCCGTGGACGCAAAACAAATGCTACGACTATTACAACGAAACAAGAACCAACAAAGATTAACACTAGCCGCCAAGATATCTCTAATTTGTCTATTTATTTGTTATCAAACAAAATTATTCGTCATTAACGATGATAAACAATCAAACTTTAACATATTATAAATAATATTCTTAGATAATTTTTATTACTTACTATTTATTTAATTTATGATCAATATTTTTATTTTCTCATTCTAATAATATATATATATATATATATATATATATATATATATATATATATATATATATATTATTACTTTAATAACATTTACAATAATATATAAACTGAAATTAAATTGGAATTGAAACTGAACTGAACTGAATTGACTATTGAATAAGTTGAAAAGAACAGAACCTAAGGATAAATTAGTACTTTCATATTCTTATTAATTGTTTAATTAAAAAGTGTGAAATGAGAAAATGAATATTTAATATTTTGTGAAGGCTGAATTTGCTTTTTTTTTTCAGTAAGAAAGACTGAATTTGCTTTAATTATATGCAAGAATAAAAACCCTTATTCTCTGAATTATTCCACTCTAAATTTAAGTAAGGTTATCATTAATTGATCAGAATATCTTGTTTTCTTTTTTGGGAGATTCAATAAAACCAGAATGAAATGGCAAATCCTATGGCAATATAATTATTATCTTGTGAAGGCTGAATTCGCTTTAATTTTATGCCAGAATAAATACCCTTATTCTCTGAATTATTCCACTCTAAAAATCAAGTACACTATATGGCCGACGATGGACACAAATTTGTAACAAGCGAATGATATTAAATTTCTTAATCAAGCAAAGAAATGTCAGACGGGTCTATCAGTTATCAAATTTCAGAGGTCTCATCTAGTGTTTGATTCAACTTATATTCACTAGCTACAAAACGTAAAAAAACGTGTTGGGTACCTTTTTATGCCTCAAGATCAAAGAACACAGTAACGAATATTATATTGATATTGAATCATGATTTGTCAAATATCAATTGATTTTCACGATTTTTGCCACGTTAGAAGATAAATAGTCAAAAATTCACGAGAATCTTGCCACCAAAAAACCCTAGAAAGAGAAAAGTACGGGGAGGAATCAAAATTTTATCAACCATAAATTTATTTCAAATAGAGAGAAAGTGGTAAAATATTACTTTATCTACTTTTGGAAATAACTTCCCTCATTTAAGTCGTAACATTTATAATTAAGTCATTCAACTTATTTACTCTTCAATTTGATTGAATTGACTAAATTGGATCGTATCATTTGATCCCGTTGAACCGTCCATGGGTGAATTGATTATTTACAACATGTAATTTTTCAGAAAAAAAAATATATACAGTCGACCTCATATTAAATGTAAAGAAATGTTTACTCTATTTTCCTTTTTAGCTCAACAATATTACTTGCTCTTGTGCACTGCAATGGCCATTGATATAAAAACGTAACATCTCTCTGCCTGATCCCAAAAGATTTCAGCTCTAACCTTGTCATTTTTCAAATTAATGTAAATGGACTTTATACCTTTTGCCAACAACATTCATACCACAAAAGGAGAAGAAAAAAGATTAGTATAAATAACGACTAATATATGAAGATGAAACAACCTTAAGTAATAGTCAATTCATTATAGTAGTTAATTAAGAGCATAGTTAATAGAAAGTTTATTTTTCACACGTAAATATAAATAAACATTTAATTCAAAAATAACATATGGAGTAATAGTTTATCAATGTATTTTTCCTAACATGATTGTGTCATTATTCATTATAAGATTATTGACATTAGGAGATCCTTTTCCGGTGTTTGCAGAACCAATATATGGTGTAGTGAGAATTATTTAGTAATTAATATAATGCTTTTACTATTATTAAATTTTGAAAAAAATATAATTCACACTCAAATAAATAATTTATTGTGAGCTGGCTCATCTTGTCTATTTTACTACATCATCAATATAAATTTTTATTTCTCATATCACGTTATTTTAAAATCTAAAATTTCCTAAAGATGCTCTAATAATCTTTATAATCGTAGAACGTTGATCTCATTCAATTAATTAATACAAGCAGCGAACAATTTGTGGAAATCGTCATCAATAAATATATACACACTGCAGCGGTACAAATTATAGCAAGATGGACACAGAAGAAAACACCTATGAAATGAATGGGGGTGACAATTTTGAGTGAATGATTAAGCTATTAATAATTGCAAAAAGAAATACATATAATTGGCTCATCAACTATATATATCACAAAGTCGTAACAATTGTTTAGTAGGAGCTCCTGAATGAGCACGTCTATGAACCTTAGACCTAGAGATAAAGTAGGATAATAGTTTCTATTATAATACTTAAATGGTAATATTAATTGATATCGTTGGTTAATTTGATGTATATTCATCAGTTTTGTACTACTGCAGAGAACAGCGGACATGGTATACGAATTAAAGAGAATATATCAATTTGACTTAACTGTAGAGAAATCAAGGCAAATAAAGAAATAAACGGAGAATAATTCCCTTAATATTTGCCTTGATTTCTCTACATTAACTCAATTGATACAATTTTGATGTCAAAATTCGGGGAACCTGGTTGGGTTTGTAAAAGAGAATAAAGGTTAGATAAGCTTGGCTGGAGGTTCGGCAAAGCCTTTTAGACGCTTAAATAGTTATGGGGAGAGAGAAGAATAATGATAGGAATGAAGGGAGAAAACGGATACTTGATGATATTGGGAGGCATGCAATATATAGATTGTTAGCCATGAACTCTTACTCTCCGTCTACTAAATATCGTTGTTTTAACTAATTCATGGTTTTTAAGATAACAACTAACCGAATGAGATGATTTACTAGTTTACCCTTTCATAAATGTCTTATTCGATTTTCAAGGCTTTATTAACATGTTCAATAAAAACAATCTGATATATAGTCTTCTCTTGTTATTGAAGATTATAATATAATTATCTTGAAAGTTGAACAAACTAATAAGGATATGAATGGAAAGCTTGGAAAAAAAACATCTTGGAAATACAAAATGACAATAAAAAGGAGAAAACGAAATCCCTAAAAAAGGACAATATTTAGTAGAGTAACGAGTTTGGGTCTTGCATGGTGGGCCTGTAGTCCAAGGGATGTGGCCTGTGTGATTGACCTGTTAAAAGTAAAGGTGAAAGGTTTGATACCTAATTTCTTTGGAAAAATACATATGTTACACATGCCAAGAGCATACATGTAAATGAGAAATAGAAAAGAAGAATAAGTAAATGCGGAGATAGAGGGAAATGAAGAAAAGCAAAGAATAAGAATAAGAATAAGAAGGGTGAGTGAGTGAGTGAGATAGAGGGATCCGACAGGTTCATCATTTCCAAATACAAAAACTTCAACGGAGTAATCAATGCTACTCCCAATATATATATATATATATATAGAAGAAATAATTAGGAGAAAGACAGGCAGGCAAGATGTGGTGAATTCCATGTATAATAATGAGAATTTCTTTCTTTCTTCCAATTTAAAATCATTAGACTCGGGCATCACGTATTTGGTGGATCCCACTTTTCCTTTTCGTTTTTTTCCTCATTGGTTGGACTTGGGGAACAAACCAATTCATTGTCCTTTATTTTGATTTTTTAACCAGCCTCAGCTTCATCAAAGCAGTTTAACGGGGCAGCAGATATTAAGGTCGGTTCACATCAAGCTTTTGCTAGCCGTGGTATGCTAATTAGATTTTTAATTAGTTTGAGTTCAAAATTATCGCGAATTCTAATGTTACATATTTTAAACAATTTTAATCCCTTAAAAGTACTTATATCTAATGTTACATGCACATTACAAGATGTATTTTATTTTCTAAATGAGGATATCTCAACGACAATACAATCATTAAGCTTTGTTTTAGTGGATACACCTCCTATCAGAGTGGAGCAAGAATATGAGGACGTGAAGGTCATCAGTGGCGGAGCCAGGGCTCTCCACCCGGAATTTTACACCTTTGATATGAATATGATCTAATGCCGTTGTTGGCACCACCTGCAACCTCCACCTACCCAGGAACGGCGTGCCACAGCCCAGCAGCCATAAAGCTTAAAACTCCCGGGCACTACCTCGTCGGAAGAAATGGCGTTGAAATGATAAGCAGGGGAAATAGAATAAAGGGAAAAAGAAAGAAGAGTTTAAAAACAAATGGGTACTGCTAATTCATTAACATTAAAACGTATTCCTTTCTTTTCCCTTATCTTAATTTTTTATTGATGGAGAAGTTTTTACTTTGATTCCTTACTATCATTACACTTATCATCTATGTAAATATTCCAAATCAATATCTACATTTAATATGTAATTTGTAAAAACAAAACTAAAAACTATCGTTTCTTAATTTAATGCTAAACAATGTTGTTACATTGACAATAGATTTCTATTAATTTCGAGGATAAACTTTTTATAATATTTACCACAATTAGCATAATGTGGAAACATTTTAATGTCATTTAATTTTTTCAATACTTTATCTCTTTAGATAGAATAAAAAAACAGTATTACTTATCTTGCTATCTCACACTTTTTTTGAACTAATGTTATCAACATCAATCTATAGATTTTAATTTCGTGGGTTGGATTCATTGCAGCCTCCTCTTTGTCCTTCTTTCAATCTTTTGCCTTAATTTACATTTTTTCTATAATTTCTAATATAAATTTTTCTCTGAATTATTAAAAACTTCTATTAAACTTTTGATTAAATAATATTCGTATTTTTTTCTCTTAATTTTATATTCTTTCATTTCGTTTCCCTTTCATTTTTAAAATTTATGTTAATCAATAAACTTTATTCTTAAATGTAAGTTAAATAAATAACAATTTCTCGGGAATCTTAACAAATCTTATAAACAACAGTTGAATTTTCATTATTAACGCTTGTAGATTTTTTAGAAGATTAAATATATATTTGATAAACATCCAGTGCATTATCAATTGAATTTATATAATTAATTTATTTGAGTCGGGTTTAAAATTTGTATTTACAAATGTGTTCCACCGGAGTCGCGATCCTTACTCCGCCACTAGCAACCCTTATACCATGTTGTCCCTTGTTGATTTTTTTTATAAATATAGGACCACTTAACGATATTTGAATTATCCTACTCACGATATATCAATATTTACAGGAAATAAAAGGCAAGGTCTTTAATATTCTAACCAATACTTTTACCAAAGCTGGGATCAAATAAGAGTATATAATGAACAATAAATTGAAAATTACTTACAAGATTGCAAATGTCCAGATACCGTTTCTGTTTTTCTTTGTCTGGTGATGTTTTTTAGGAAATAGCTAGCTAATTAATGCTATCCTACGATCTAAATTTGTAACGCACTAACATAACATATATAAAAAAACTTTAGCCGTCTCTATTTTTCTCTTATCTTTTTTTTTTAATGAGATTCATCTTTGAGGAAGAAGAAATTGCTTGAGTGTTATCTTCCTCCTCCCAATAAGCTCGTTTCTATTTAATTTTTTTTAGTTATTGTGTGAAATAAACCGCTTTTGATATTCTTATTGAGTTTCAGTTATATAATCGTTTTTCTAAATTGTGGATCCGATGCTAGTCAACACGATTTTGATAGTTTTACTTTTGGGTTGGACTTTATCTGTTTCCAATCAATGATACATGTTGAGTACACAGATCTATCTCTTTTAAGCAAGATCGTTCCAGATCTGCAAATTGGTTGATGTTATGAAGTATGTCGGAGTCTTATGATTGTGGATCTACGATAATGTGACATGGAGTTTAAGTGAATATACTTTTGCTGAATATTTTTTTATTCTTTTTATGATTTACTCTTTGCCATGTGTCAAGTATTTTTCTTTCTCATGCAGTAATCCAATTTGGTGAGATCATGTTTTTCTAAATTTAATATGATATTAATTAAAATTATCTTCGTATTTCAAAATGTATTTTCTTACTGAAATAAATTCTATCCTCACTCATGCGTGGAGCGTGGTTGAGTTAATTTGGATATATAGTTTATTAATGATAAATAGGCGGTGTTTTTCGTGAGTTAATCAACACATAATATCAAACAAGCATAAAGAATTTACGATCTATCCTAACAAAAACAACAATATGAAAAAGTAATTCTTTATGAATCAGGTAAAGACAAATCCCACTAACAATACAAGTATATAACACATAATATACCCCTGCCCTTTGCGTTGCAGCATCTACATGTGGCAATATTGCCTTTGTTCACTTGTAAGAATCACCTAACGCATTCATGAATAAATGTATCATCTACGCAAAGTAAGATTTATCGTTATCTAAAAGCTTATTTTAACCTAAAATCAATCTGTATTGGCATATAATCCATTGTCAACCTAATAAATAAACTTTCCAAAGTTCTAACCAATTCCCTAAATTTGTAAAATATACATCATTTTAAGTCATAATCAATCACAAGTTAACATGAGATATTGAAAAGATAAACTTGTGCACTTTACAAATTTAAGTGTTTATTTGAAACTTTTGAAAGTTTAATAAATTATGTTTATTGACGAGTTCAAAAACTGCTTCTAATGTATTAACCATGTATTAAATAATCTACCATCATTACTTTTGCATTTGTAATAGTTATTTTAAAGTGACCATGCATAAACCGTATTTTGGATATACTTCTTATGGTGTATTATTTATGTCAAACAAGCAGAAATTTTTCCGAATGTTTTATTGACTTTTATTATACATCAATTTCGATTACAGAGAGTGAAGTGTCTGAGATCAATAAAATTATTAAAAGGTACATAATTACATAAAAATTGACGAGAATATGTTAAATTGTAACTTTTGCCTCAATAAGTTGAATAATATCCCAAACTCGCTTTCATCGACAATTGAGTTTTTGTAAAATATAAACCATATACTATGCATCAAGTATTTCGCACTAAAAAAATAAATTTTGATAAACTGAAAAATTGCAAAAACACCTATGAATTGTTTTTGATGATTTTTTCATCTATTACCAAAAATTATTGTCTGTGTGTAATATGAATTTATATGGAGTGTTGTAGAAAAGATGAAATGGGCTATATGTTACTCCAATACAACCCATTAAAAGTCCAATATGGAAAAGGGCACAAAAAGGGCGTAGTGAGAATATTCGTTGTGGGATTAGGGTTTCTCATTGTTCGTATAAAATCCCATTCCTCAATTCTTAGCTTCCTCCACCGCAACTCTTTTAGGCGTACTCATTTGTTAGCACCAAAAATCCTAAAAATGGAGCAAACCTTCATCATGATCAAGCCTGATGGGGTCCAGAGGGGACTTGTAAGTTACTTCTTCTTTTCTCTAACTCTGCTTTGTGAAGAATTTTGCTCTCTCTCTTTTTATGCTCTAAACCCTAATGTTAATGCACGAGTTTACAATTGATTTCCACTAACCATATATTATTATCTGATAGAAGCCATACTTTAGTCGGATTATGTGATAATTAGTTTTTCTATTCGTCTAAGTTGTTCCGTTTGGCTTCTCCGAGTTTATGTACTGATAAAACTTGTTTTCTATTTACTTGACAAAGCTGTATCTTATGTTGGTATGTTTTGATTGGAAGACTGATGGATTTTATTTTTTTAGGTTGGTGAGATTATTGGAAGATTTGAGAAGAAGGGTTTCTCACTCAAAGGTAACTAATTATTGTCGTTTCTCTTATTCATTGTCCTGGTTTTCTTTCAAGTTTTTTTATTGTATCTGCTGTTAATTATGTTGATGTGTTTCTGGAAACCCTTCGATTAAATTTTATGTGTTCGATTTTGATTTGGAACTGTTGAATCATCATCAGTTAGGTATATATTTTACAGATGTGGTGATGGTCGATTGCATGTTTTGCTGTATATACTGTATGGAAGATGAATTGTTTATACCTGATGTTTGAATATAGGTTTGAAGCTGGTCACTGTTGAGCGTTCATTTGCTGAGAAGCACTATGCTGACCTATCTGCAAAGCCATTCTTTAATGGACTTGTTGAGTACATCATTTCTGGCCCTGTTGTTGCTATGGTTTGGGAGGGCAAGAATGTTGTGACTACCGGCCGTAAGATAATTGGAGCTACAAACCCTGCTGAATCTGCACCTGGAACTATTCGTGGAGACTTCGCTATTGACATTGGAAGGTGACGTTCTAACCTTTTAACATATGATATTAGCTGTCCTGTCTTTCTCATTCCATTTTTGGCTTCAGACTTGCAATGGTCCAAATTTGTTTATAGCTGTAATAATTCTTTATTGAATATCTGCTTAAAGATAGCTTATTGTTGAAATAAAGTTTGCCATGCAAATATAATTAGTTCGATGTTTAGGGTATTCTCTCAAACTAAATGAATACTTGCTTACTGTCCTCCTTAGTTTTTTAATGCACCGAAAGGATTGTTTGAATAACTTGGCCGTGTTAATCATATTTCTTCATATATTAGTCTGGAGATGTTAAGTTGGAGTTGACACTTTTGCAACTTTATCAATCGTTTGTGCATGTCTGAGATGTCCTTTGGTAATCTTTGTATATATAACAGAAGTACCACCACCTTTTACTATTTTAGCTCTCGTTCTTTGATATCAATCAATTTATCCCTTAACAAGCCAATACCTAAACCATTAGGACATGTTTAGCTTAAGGAATGGATTGTCACGAGCTTTCCTAAGGCGCACTAGGCTCCAGCCTCATCGCCTGCAAGGCACACCTGTTCATTAGGTGCGTGCTTGGATGAGCTAGGCACTGGATGCGCATCTAGGCTCATTTGAGAGTGAGTTTTGTTATTGTTTTTTTGGGTTTTAGATCTAATAAACTAGGAACTTAGAAACAAAAAGTTTTATCCGTATTGGAAAGAAAGGGGAATAAGAAAAAGAAAACGTAGTGAACAGAGTTTTAGTAAATAAAGACCTACAGTATAGATTAGAGGAAAGAAGAAGAAATTGGGAAGAAGAAGTTTAATGTGTTTTATATAACAAACAAAGAAAATATTTCAATATCCAATACTATAGTTATCATGGATATATACTATTGTAACTTTAAACTTGTATAAAAACTGTAGTTGTATAGATTAATGAAACTCAATTCGGAAAATCGATTATTATTATAAATGATGAGAAAAATAGTAATAATATTGTTATTATTGATAAAATTACCACTCCATCCTAGATAACATGATCATTTAGATTTATTTTAACAAACAAGATAATGTAAATTGACACTAATTTTTATTTTGCTTTGAACACTTGGGATAATCTTTATTTTTAGTTGGTGTGTTTAAGGTATATTACATAAAATATCTCGGATCTTGGAGAAGATAAACAATTATCAATTATGATGACCACTTGAATAATTTATATTAGTTTTTTATATTATTCAAATATAAACATAATTATTTTTTTAGTTGGTGTGCGTTGTGCTTGCACCTCGTGCCTAGACTTCAGGGTTTCTTGAAGCCTAGATGTGCCTAGCGCCTTGACAACTATGGGAATGGTTAGTCCATGGAATGGAGTAGAATTGAATGAAAGAATGTGACATACAATGTGAAATAGCTATGATGGATCCAATACTAACCTCACTCGTTTGGTTGGTGGAATGGAATAGAATAGAATCAAATTGAAAATGAATGAGAGATGATTAATGTGGTAAGAGTTTTGGCTCGATGCCAACGTCGGATGGAATAGCTATTCCTAGTTATTATAGGAATCATGGAATGGATATTCCTTTCTGAAATGAAAGAGTGAAATAGCTATTCCCTCTAACAAAAACTCTACCGCATTTGTCATCATTTCCATTCTATTCCATTCTGCCAACTAAACGAGTCTATAGTTCTATCATGTTTCATAATCTTTCATTAATTCTAGTCTATTCCATGGAATAGCCCACGCCAGCATCAAAGCGCTTTTTTAAACTAATGTGTTAGACTAGGTTGATTGATTAGAAAATGAAGAAATATTGAGATGATGGGAGATTTTTGTACCATGTATCGAGGGAAATTGGTATATTGAAACACTCTTAATGTTAATTATTGCAGGAATGTAATCCACGGAAGTGACTCAGTTGAAAGTGGAAGGAAGGAGATTGCACTTTGGTTCCCCGAGGGCCCTGTCAGCTGGGGAAGCAGCCTTCACCCTTGGATCTATGAATAGATTTTGTGGCTCAGCTCTTGTTTCTGTGCGACTCCGCATTTTTTTTTGCTAAATTATCTTGTCATGAGTTCTGCTTTTTCAGATAATAGCCTGGCTTTTTGCCTTGGAACGTGAACCATATACAATGTTTATCAGATATTATTATGCTTGCTTTGTTTTTACCAATAAGTTGCAATGTCCAGTTTGTGTTTTTACTTAATTCATGATTGACCTTTGCATGGGATGATACAAGGAAGATGATCAGCATGTTAGGAGAAAGCTAATAAAACTTTTTTATTCACAAATCCAAGTGCGTATAGTTTTTAAAATGGATAAATGATGGGATCTGTGAAATGGGGAAAATATATCGAGCACACTGATTGACGGCACCATATCATCCACAAGTTTGAAAGTAGTTGCCAAATGCAAGTCCAGCAAATTACTGGGAAGTTGACATTCTGCATGTCTAGTGTTAAATTTCTTATTCTATGGCTTGCTGCGATGACTCATCACCCATGAGCAAAATTAGATTGTAAATTTTAAATCGGCAGAATTCAGCCAGACGAGCCTCAAAATCTGTGACATCCCATGCCAAAAATGTATTTCCAGAAAACACAAACAAAAAAAATTTGAAGTACTTCAAAGTAAGTCTAATTTCATGTCTAAAATTTTTACAATCTGCGTTTATTCTCCCACACCAAGCAACATGTATTTGCTTGCTCTGTATGTCAAAACCTTGAGCAGTACCCAACTTTTTGTTTCCCTTTTTCAGTTCAAGAAACTTGAGGATCTCAATAACGATAATAATGCAATGGAGATAGTTAGGTAACACAACTTTTAAGTGAAGTAGAAGCATCGCATCTTGCAAACAGTAATCTAAGGTACACCAGGCTAAGGAATAGAAAATGGCAGCAACCTAAGCAAACAAACGAAATAAAAAGTGAAGAGAAATAAGCAAGAGTAGAATGTGTCCAGCTGCTGCCACAAATCTTGACCGTTCCAAGAGTTAATTTTCAAATACTATCCTATCGTGTAAGAAGGCTGTACGAGGGCAACTCTTCCAGCCGTGTTATGTCCTCAAAGAGAAGCTCCCTTTCAAGTTGACGGCGTGTTGATTTCATAACTGTCTGTAAAAGAAACATCAGTACACATTAATAGAAAACAGCCATTTAATGTTTTATCCAAAAAAATTATGTGTATATCTGCAAATGCCAGCTGCTTATAGGACATCTGAAATCCTCACATTGAATAGCTACAACTATCCTCTAATTCCCTTGTATTCCTTCCATATATAAACTTTTTTAAGAAATTAGGATAATTGCATCTCTTTTGAAAGGAAAACATGTCAGTCAATCCTAATCTTACGGAAAGAGATCATACATTGAAGTCCATATATGATGCGTGCATCGAGAGCCACTGATGATCCATTAGCTTGAATGTTATGCAGTATAGAAGGTCAAATGCTGATTCATTCTCTGCATCAATAAGTGCATTTTTCAATATTGCTTTAGATGTTTACTTGTTTTATCAACAGGAAATAAATTAATTGGAAAGATCAAGAAAGCTATTTTCTATGTTATTTCATAAGTTTAAATTTCATAAAGAGTTATGCAATACCTGCTAGGAATTTCAAGAATGTCGCCCCCACCATTGTCCGCGGCTTAACTGTGAGATTAAAGCACAAGTTTTTTATCCATAAAACCAATCAATTAAATTTTATGCAGCATCAGCATTCAAGTAAGTCCATATCCCAGAAAATTGACTTAAACTGCCTGTGTATTGAGAGCATTATGCAAGGTAACTTTCTTAAATTTTCAATGAGTCACCTCACAAGTCACAAGTACTTATAAACCTACAAATATCCCAAAGCAAGTGGGTAAAAACCAGTATTGAGAAATAATTAAGCCTCAGTTAGAGATTGTAGGGAGCATTACTTAATTCAATGACAAGATAACACTTTCCTCGGACAACTTAGCATTTTAATTCTTAGCAAGAGCCAAAACGAAATTGCTCAAAGTCAAAGATTGAATCAGAAGGAAAATATTGAATTTCACAGGAATCTATAGTCTCATAATGAAAAGAAAGTTGACTAGAAATTACCCGTGGAGACTTGATGAAATCAAGATGGAAAATCAAGGACTCTGTTTATTTCAGGAAATTACCTGCTTCAAGATCAAGCATCTGAATGAGCATAAATGTAATGTTGACACCAGCTACAGCGAATGGGTATTCCCACACAGACCGATCACCTTCTCGCTTTTGAAGAAGATCTTGGAAAGAAGTCTGCATTTTAAGTAAAAAATTATCTACCTAAATCAAAATAATGATAATGCCTGCAAAGAGAGGCACATTGTATAATATATGAACATTCTCTAGCATATATGGGGTGATATCCAGTGATGCATCTTAACATAATCAAGGCATCATGTCAATGTCAATACAACTATCAAAGGCCTTGAAGAAAGCCAAAAGCTTGGCAGGAAAGATCTCATGCATTATATGGGTCCTTCATTCAGTACAATCAAGATTACCTTCAGCTAATTAACAAAGTTAATTCCATCTTAAATTTGAAAAAAGGAAATCGAACAATGGAATCAAGAGAGACAGTATAAATTATATAACACAGGCAGGACAGAGGAGTTAATAATATGGGTGTAACAGAAGTACGTACCGGAAAATGTTTAGCAAAGTACAGCAAATTTTCCAATGATATAAAACCACCCCCCCTGTAAGATAAGTCAAATGTTGTTAATGTAAGAACGACAACCAAAAAGCCAGAAAAACAGAATTGGAACGCATTGCACTCATTTAATTACCTAAAATCAGTTGATGGATCCTTTCCTTGCCAACCCATTTCCTTCCACTGCTCGGAAATTAGACCACAAAGTTCTTCTTCGGGAAAGGCAGCATTCCATAAAGCCCTCAAAGCTTCCTACAGAGGAAAAGTTAAAAATAATATATGACAATTGAAACAAAATCAGTTCATTTCCAAAATAAAATGATAACCTAATATTACATTTTTAAATAATGCAAATTACAAAGCAAGCTAACAAGCATACCCACTTATTTGGATAAAGTTCCCAACCGTAAATTATAACTCCAGCAGAAAAAGTACCTGATGCTCAGGGTTTGAACTATCATAGGCAACATCAATGCGACCTTGCAAATGCTGCAGGCATTCCTCCTGACGACCATCCAAGAAAGAACCAATAATTTAATACTCATGATCTACGAATTACTGTTTCATAAGAAAAAAGAGAGACTAATACATATACAAAAAACAGGATACAAAATAATACAATATACATGAAAATATAAGTGGTGCAGATCCAAAAGCACGTTGCTGATTCATTAAAGATCAGTAAATGCATACATACCACTGAAAGAAAATCATTAAAAATAAGAGAGCACCTGAGCAGGGGTTAAATCAAATGAAGGGCGGGCATCGTTCTCTCTTCTCTGTGCACAGACGCAAGATAGACCACGGCCAAGCCATGCTGCTGATCCTGCCACAACTTCAGCTGTAGCAAAATAAAAGCCTCTCATAATGAAATTGAAGTTCATAACTGACTGGCATCAAATAAATTTTATTTACAATTACCAGCTTCCTAAGTACATATTCATAAATCTCTGCAAGTAAAATAGAAATGGGAATGCACAGGCTGCACACGACACTCAGCTAATACATAACAAATGGAGGAAGAGTTATTATATTGGCACAAGAAGTAGGCTCACGTCTGAAAATAAAAATGTAAGACAACAATCTCTATACAAATAATGAGGACAGAGAGCCGGCCATCAGCCCCTATTCTGAACAAGACAAGCAAGTTGAACTTGAACGCCATAATTGATCCAGATTCCAGAGGGTCAGATGAAAATGCACATTCACTGTTTGCAAATACGCAAATTGGTGAAGAATAGTACCAAATCCACAAAGTTCTTCCTAGTAAAAATTCAGACAATATTAAAGGGACAGTGACAACCCATGCCTATAACAATACATCACGCCCGATTAGCAATAACAATGACATTAAATAAAACCAGCAACTACTAGGCAGAGAAGTCCAGCACATTTGATTTCTACTTTGCAGGTTCAACGATAATGAGCAACCTTATGAGACATCAAACGTTTACAGGATGGTAGAACAAAAAGCTCACCAACCGTAACAACGATAGTAAGTAGCATAAACAAAAATTTGCTACAGCTCACCAACCAAAATAATTTTGGATATCAGCACACATGAAGGTAGCCTGAAATTTTTTACAACTGAAAGCTAAGATGTATAACCAGATCTGACTTCACATAACCGTAGTTCAAACAGAGAAAAAAGAAATGGCAAGAAGGAAATGAGGGAGGGAGTAGGGCAATTGATCAATAATAGATTGTGAAAAAGAAAGAGTGAAAAACGGAGTTTCCAAATGAGGCTATGGAAAATAGAAAGACGGAAACAGTTAAAATATTACCGGACGTTGAGTGGTAGGTGTTGCCGCCTCGTTCAAGACCTTGAGATATCCTCCTGACAGCGACAAATGACCCACCTCTATCATCCATCGCCTCTCCTCTCGCTCTATTTCTCTGCAATACCCTTCAAGCACTAAACCATTTTGCAAACCCTAACCAATAATGTCACAATCCACGACTGGAAACAAACAAAATAAAATCACCGATAGAAAATCGAATCAAGGGAAACCATAAAACAATAGGCAGTCAAAATTCGTCGAAATCATAATCACCTAACAATAACAGCAACAAAACCAGAAGGAAATCGTTGTTGCGGACTTAAAATCGGAAATGCGGACCGAATAAATGCTATACGGGATCGGAACCAGAAAGAACTGATTGAAAAACTGAAAATACAAGGAAACACGAAGAACAGAGAACGAGCAATTCTAGTTCTTCGCTCAATTATAGGGACAGAAAAAAAAACTCGATCAATACCAGAAAACTGAACCGGATGCCGGAGAAGAAAATCAAAATGGACAACGAAATTCGTTAGAACAAAAACGAAAAAGAATCTTGAAACGGAAAGAAAAAGCAGGTATCCATGGAAGGAGGAGAAGAAGAATATCGAGGACTAAAATAGGTCCATTGGAAGTTACAGAGAGAATCTCCCAATATCTCCTTCTCCGTCTCTGGAATTTTTGGAGGTTAGATCGGTGAACGAGGACGATATTTTGGAGCGAACAAAAAATGTAATGGGAATCTACGCAATTACGATATAATCGGGGTTTTAGTGCTTTAATTAGGTGAGACCATAGTATTATTTTGTTTTTTTTCCTTGTTTTCTTTTTTCAGATAATTAAAATATAATTCTTGTTAGTTTAGATTTTGATTATTATTTGTGAAGAAAAGAATTTGATTATTAATCTTTTAATTGTAATTAACTATTTTCCAATTGCAGTATTTTATTTCAAAATCCAACGTGTTGCAGCTGCAATTGGCAACATATTTCACTTTGGGGTTTTTTTTGTAAGATTTTTATGCAATCTATTTCTAATTACCTTTATTCGAATAGGATATCTTATAGTTTTTTTTTATATTTGCTATACTTTATAATTTCATTTATTCATCACAAATAGAATAAAACTCGATCCCGTCTATTTGTGTGCCACTTTACTCTATTATCAATTTCTTTATCATTATTACAAATGTTGCTTGCAAGGCTTCTATGAGAATTTTGTACCCTACAAAACTAATTTTATAGAATCATAGCATGGAGTAATTAAAATTTTAAATTTTGAGGGATTTATTTAATATATTGAAAAAAATATAAATCACTTGAAATCCATGCAATTTTCAAATAAAGTTGTATACCATATGAAATGAGTTTCTTCTTGTTTTACGTTAAGAATATATTCTATTATATCAAACCAGATTCAATAGCAACTCTAACAAACGTGGATTACATATCGAGGAATCAGTTGCTCAGGTTAACAATTCTGCAGCATGATTCACATATCACTTTACATAGAGAATTTAAAACAATAAAAACAATCCACCGGAGTTCAAACATCAAACATCAAACATAATAAATTACAAACAAACTAAACTTGCTTTTGCAGAAAGACAAACATGTTATTAGGCAGGACTCAACTTAAAAATAAAGATATAAATGTTGTAACCTATATTTTCTTAGCTCCAACTATTTTGAAGTTCTACAACCATACGAATACTTGCATATGCTATAACATTAATCCGTATTGCATATTTGAAGCAATATTGTTGAACGAAAAATAGATCTAGGTGTCTACTCTAAAAGATCAACAAATATCTTGTTTAAAGGCTGATTGAGTTCAACCCAGTTGTAAACAAAGATTGATTTATGCAGCAACAGATACATGATTGAAGATAACTATTGTGTAGTACGCGATAAAAATAGTAGATGCATACTATTCTCACAAATAACATTGAAATCAAGAAAAGATAAGAAAACAAAGAGTGAGAGGGAGAAATGATTTTGTTAGATTTTTTCTTCATCCTTAACAAAAAAAACTCATCAATGGAAAACAATTCTAGAGGAGATGAAGAATAGATGGAGGCTAGGTTTTTTTTCTAAATGTCACTTGTTTATTTTGTTTCTATAAATATAATCGATTGAATTCTCAAAAGAATTTTTGTTATTCTTGGACCATTTCGAATTATGAACGTGAGTATGTAATTTTATACAAAAAAAAAAAATTTTATTTTAATATAATTAAATCTGTAAAGCAAACAGAAGTTATTGCCAATTGTTTGGATACTTATTGGTTGACAATAAACAAGTAGATTGATGGGTTTTAACAATGAAAATCCTAGTATGTTTCTGATTAATTGGATATCTTTTGTAAAAGCATTTACACATTATTTTAGGATAAGTTATTGTAAAATCTAATATATTAAGAAATTGAATAAAACACAAATATAAAATAAAAGTGAAAAAGATTAAAGTTGAGAAAAGATAAAAAGGGTGATCACATGGGATGTTAGTAGAGGTGGAGCCAATCAGGCAAAGGCATGATAGAAAAGAGGAGGGTCCCCACAACAACAACATGTGTACTTGCTCACTCCTGAAAATTACCTCCAAACTTTGAGTCATGGTCCACACGAATGCTGCTTTCCCCTCAAGCTTTTGCTTCACCCGTTGCCATTCGCCTCCCTTTTTTGGTCGGCCTATATTTTCTAATAACTTTTAGATTCATTTTAATCTTTTATTGTAATTTTTATGAAAAACTTCCCATTCAGCCCCCAATATTACATTTTTTAAAATATTATTAGTAAAATTAAAAAACATGACGTTGCAATTTTCATTGTTTACAAAATAGGTTCGTGATTTAATTTCCAAAACCTGACTTGTGTTTTTAAAAAATAGCAAAAATAATATGAATAAATATTTTCTTCGAATTAATATATTGTATAAATCATTTAAATCAATTCAATATTCTCATAATCTAAATATATTATTTAATATATATAAAGATCTGGGTAATTTTGAATATTTTATAATTAAAACAGAGTAATTTTTTATAAGAGTTTATCGTTGTTTATTGCTGCACATCTATACAAATTTCAAATTTTGATGTGAATTGTGATATCAAGGCCCATTAAGGCCTCAAGCCCATTAGGAGATCAAAAAATCACGGGCCAAACAAATGTGTACCTCGGCATCACTACGCGCCGAGACCCTGTCAGCACGACGTCTCGCCGAGGTATAGAACCAAATTAAATAACCTTCGGCGTTACCCACCGCCACTTCGCCGAGATCACACCCTCAGAACCCACTACTCTGACGTTTCTCTCTCCTCTGCCGCATTAAATGCATTACCAACTGACAGAGATGAATCATTTAATGCTCCGACGGCGGATAAGACCCCCAAGCGGCGGGCCTCACGTGTACCTCTTACAGAT